>BMAW01037947.1:320972-365506 GCA_019974015.1 Nephila pilipes | reverse complement strand
CCCTGAATTGTTTCCCCAACAGAAGCTATAAGGCAGCCACCTTGATACACTTCGAACTGATAGGGAAATAGCTCTGTCGCCGCCATAATTTTGCAAATAGATCCATACGTGTTTGGTTTACACATTTCGGTAAAATATAAATCGTTAGTATTATAAGAGGCGCCAGATAGCATTTGAATGCAGCATTTAAATCGATCCCAGTTGTTAAACACGCGAGAAACAAAAATATTTCTCATTTTATAGTTACGCCATCGATATGTCACCGAACACCAGCAAAGACAGAGACGAAAATAAACATGCTCCGTTGCCAAAAATTTTAAAACTTTGAAAGGAGTAGGTATTCCATCGATCCAAATATATTCAACATCCATTATTAAGAACTATAACTGAAAAGTAAATATGAAAAATCAATTTGTATTAACATACAATGAAATACTTCTCTAGTTAAAAAATATAACCGAAAATAATTTTTAAATATCAAATTATTTAAAAATTCAACAAAAATTGCTAACAAAAAAATAAAGTATAATAAAATTTTTTAGCAAAAAGTCACCCGTTATCCTTTTTGCAAAGGGATAACTCTATTACGCTAGCAGCGTATCTGGAACTGCTATTGAATAAGACAGAATAGCTCTTAAAAAATCATAGCATTAAAAATAATTCTGTATTCTGAAAACGATAAGATATCCAGTAATTTTAAAAAATCAAAATTTTTTATATATAGGTTGACAGGCTTTACTGGAGCCAAGGACTCTAAATCTGCATATCGGTGCAGATTGGTTTGCATAACTTTGGCTTTTTCCAGCCCAGAATTGCATAGAAGATATTTTGGATGGCGTTTAGATGTAAATTAATTTATCAGAAAAATTTAAATTAAAAAATTGTGAGAAATTAAGGTGAAAGAGAGTTTTTAAAATATTGAAATTAAACTTTTTTTTTCCCTTTCCGAAGAAAGGGTAGGTGAAGGTGAGGGAGTGAAAGCAGTTGACCAATAAAAATTTTTATTTCCTAGAAACCAAAAGCTAAAAATTGCCAAAATACAGAAACAAAACTTTTGCATAATATTTATATTAGGTTACAGTTAATGCATACATCAAAATAAATATTTTGACAGCTACTTATTTTTTTTATCAATGACATGAATAACATACCGTTATTATTTATTTGTTAAACGCCAACTTCAATATCTTCGTAAGATTGCGTTTAGATTTACAAATGTAATTTATCAATCATTATTAATAATAAAATACTTTTCTCATAAATTTAAAACTTACGTGTAGGTTCCACAACAATAAAAAATTATCGTTTGCTGAGCAAAGTGGACGGAAATCAGCTGGGGTTACCATAGTATAGCTATTTAAAATTCACAATGCAAGGTCATTGAAATGCTTTGACTTGGCGGTGGAAGATATTTGGTGATAAATCTCTAAATGTAGGAATTTCGGGGCTCATCATTTACAATATATATATGATAAACATACAATACATCCTACTCAGCGGATTGTCTTGGGTGTGCGCTACTCCGTAAGAAGTCACCATTTTATTATTTTTCAAAATCCCGCTCTTGCCAATCCTCCATCAGCGCCACAATATTAAATTATTTCCATTTCGCACGCGCAAATTTCGCCAAGTAAACTTAATTGGTAGCAATGTACAGAATACATATAAAAAAAAGTAATCCGTTTTGCGTCGGTCATGTCATTTTTGGCGATAAAGTCACCAAAAATGACATAATTGATGGTAAAGAAAAGATTAAAGGATGAAAATCACATTTTGGATAAGAATTCCGTAAAATCCGTTCTTAGTGAGCGTCTACATCGCAAGATGAGTAACTATACTAAATTTCAAGTCAATTGGTTGTATAGTTTTTGAGATATCGTGATGAGTCAGTCAGTGGTATTTCGCTTATATATATATAGATTCTGACAATGCTACAAATCACCGAGGTGCAGCTTCGGAAATAAAAGAATTATTTGCTTTGTTCAAAAATATGAATGTTCTTAACTACTTGTATTCTGAGAGTGTAATATGGAGCTTTATTCCTCCTCAGTCGCCTAATTTTGGCGGGCTTTGGGAGGCTGGGGTAAAGTCATTTAAACACCACTTATAAAGAGTTATGCGTGACCATAAACTCACATTTGAATAGTTTTTGACTGTAACTAATCAAATTGAAGTAATTTTAAATAGTCGTCCTCTCACACCTTTATCAACCGATCCAAATGATTTCAGCGTTCTAACGGCTGGTCATTTTTTGATCGACAGGCCACTTAATGCTTTACCTGAGATTGACTTATCATCAATTGAGAATAATAAACTTTCCAAATGGGAACATTTAACAAAATTTGCCCAAGTTGTGTGGAAAAACTGGTCCAGAGATTATTGAATACGCTACAACAAAGATCTAAGTGGCATGCTAGTAAAACTAATATTAAACCAGGTATAGTTGTGTTGTTAAAGGAAGATAAACTACTTTTGTGTGCTTGGTCAATTGGAAGAATTGACCGTGTCATTTATGGAAAGGATGACAAAATTAGAGTAGTGCAGGTCAAGAACGTCTAAGGGCACTTATAAAAGAAGTATTTCTAATGTGTGCATTTTACCGATTTCAGGTAATATGTTATAGATTTTTTTGTATTATCTATTGCAATTGTGTGGTATTATATCTTATATTTCCTCAATGCTTAAGTGATTATATTATATTGTTAAATTCAATGTAACTGATGTATTTTTTATGTTAATTTCAACTTGTTGTATTTTTTGTAAATTTACTTGAAACCTTGTGGTTTCAAGGTGGGGAGTATGTACACGCCACTAGATGGCGCTTTCATGAGTTTAAAGAGTTTCTCATGTTTCTTATTTGTATCAGAGAGAGAGAGAACACTGTAACGAGGAGTAGGACGGAACGCCGTCCGCTAATAAAGTGTTTGAGAAAAAATTATTATATATATACTTCGTTCTATATATATACTTCAAGTCTAAATGCCTGTACAATTAGCTAAAAATTTGGAACTGTCACTTTTAACGTTCATTTTTATGGTTATTTTCCAGTGAGTACCATAAGAATAAATAAAACATCACTGAAAGCGTGCATATTAGCGCAGTTTCTGTTCACAAAAAAAATGCTATTTCCCTAAGCAAAATATGTGAGATATAATTTTTCAGAATTGTGTTTGTCTACAAAAAAAATTCCTACTCTGTTTGAATCTCATGAATATTTTAACTAAATAAGATGTAGTGCTTATTATTTTTATTTTATAATTTAAATGAAAAAAATAAAATCTATATTTACGGATAGGTTTAAGGATTATCTCTAAAAATCATTATTAAATAAAATAACTTCCTTAATAGTGAAGTTTTTTGTGTAGAAGAAAATGTTGCAGCAATAATAAAAAAATGCATGCGTTTATAATAAGCGAATTTTTTTCTCACTCAGAAATCATGAAATTAGGAAACATTCAGTTAAAATGCTTCACTTTTTCATACAAATTTTACAGAAAATTTGAGTATTCTTGCCAAAGTACTGCAGAAAAATTTGAAAAAGATATTTTATTGAAACAACTTTAAAAATATGTTTCAAACAATCAGTTAGTGTAATAAAGGAAGATTAAGTTCTACATTTAATTAAAGATGTAAAGATAGAGTTTTTGGTTTCAAGAAAACATTTTGAATTTGGTTAGTACATTTAAATTTTATAAAGGCAGATTTAAGCTCATATAACAAAATTAATGAAAAAGAAAAAGTAACGCTTAGTCTATTACACTGCTTAATTTTCTGCTTGATAAACAATTATTCAACAATTACCAAACAAAGAATATCAACTAAAAGCAAACATCTCCTATACTTATTTCGAACGCGAAGCCAATTAATTGCATAGTAAGGCCTTTACCTTCCGGAACGCCATCGGTAACTGAAAGTGACATGATACGATTCATCATTTCGGTCACCACTGTTCCGACGTCTTTTCGATCAATGTCAACTTAAGCCAGGCAATTCGGATAGATTTTCCGTTCTGTGAGATTCCGTGTGATATATTTGAGAACTTACATTGCTTTGTAAAATATTTTTTCCTTCAACCTTCAAGTAATTTGCAATTCAAATTATTTGCATTTTGATGTGATTCATTTTTTTAGTAAGGTTCATGATTATTGTTTTGACAAATTAATCTCTTGGCTTACGCTTTTTTTTTTCCTTAATGAATATGTAACGTTTTATTTGGTTAGTTATGTTATTCGAAATTCTCATGACGAAAAATGAAAGGAAACAAAAGCTAGAAAAAATGATAAGGAAAGTGAAAAATAAGTTAGAGCCATAAAACAAATTTTAAAAACGGGCATTAAAACAAAAGATTCTATGATTGAAGTTGTTGCCAATTCTAATTACCGTTAAATAACTTGAAAGGTAAACATAAATGTAAACTTAATAAAGAGAAAAAGTGTCGTATTAAATTGTTTAATTCCACTAAAAATACAGTGAAGTTAGTTAAAAGGACATCCTACTTATGTTTTCTACAATGAAATAAAAATTTTCTTTCTTAAATATATATTTATAACAGAAGCACTTCGCATTACTTATTACTTTAGGTATTGATTCTACTTCTTCTTTTATCTAATATACAATGTTTTGTTACTTAACTGGTTAAGAAAACAAATATTATTTTGCATTAAATTTACTCTAATCCAGAAGATAAAATGAGAATACAAAATATAATATTTTCCAAATTTAATAAAATAAATAAGAATTGATAATTAATAACAGAAAGATTTTCTGAATGAGTTTTATTTTTATTTTGAGTTTTGAGATAATTTTCATATTTTTTTTCCTTTAAAATCATTAGTTTTTCCTTTTTAAGATGAAGAAGAGGTATGGTTAGTCACACTACAGAATAAGTACAATATTTTTGTTACAACAATGAAAAAGAATTATTTGCATTTTATCACATCTATCGTTTATTAAATTACTTACGTGTAAAACTTTATTATTAACAATCATGCACTAAAATTGTTTCAGGAACAATTCTCATTTCTATTATTGTTTCCATTGGAAAATTGTATATCAATTTACACATGTAGAACTCTACTTCTCAATATCATCTTTTTTACAACTAAATATTAGCTTGTCAGCATAAAGATCGTTTAATTGTATGTATGTTAGAATTTTAATGAAACAAATGTAAATAATGGATAGTATTTTCTCAGTTTCAGTTAAATGAAACAGAGCACATTTGTAGCAACATATTCTCCAACATTTGTTATTTATACAAAATTCATTCTTGGTTTGTAATTTCATAAAATTGTAATATATATATTTGAAAGCTATAATATATATCAAATTATCTTATATGCTATATTTTAATATAACAGTTCAAATTAACTTCAAATTCTGGTTTGGCAATTCAAATTTAATCTTATGAATAACATTTATAAAAATTAATGATAATTACCATTTTAAAAATTAATAAGGAACTTAATAAAATCTGTGAATTAAACACAAATGATAACATTTTTTTAAAAACAAATTGAATATACGCTATACTACATAAAACGTGAGGTATCAAGAAGTAATCCGAATGAGGCAAAAATACGTATGCATGTACATAAAAAGAGAATTTGTAAGTGAGTAACCTATGTGGCTGACTACTACTTATTTGAAACTTCAGAACATTGTACAGAACATCTGAATTGTTTATAAAACAGAAAACATTACAATGCTGACTTTCATGCGAATGTGCTTCCGTCAACACACATTTACTTAACCAATACTTCGTACAAAGATTTGTGAACTCTGTGTGCAGATTTCATCATTTGAGGGAGGTTAAGCAATTAGGCTAATTCATAGGATTGCTCGACATTTGGGATGGAATGGTGCTACTAACAGATGATGTAGGCTGGAGTGGTTGAACTATTAGAGGGCAAAATGTAGCGATCGATCGAATAGGACGACACAAAGTTGAACTGAGTGTCCTATCAGCACACCTTGATACGCCCTTGTCGACGGTGTTTTTAGCAAATGGAGCAACAGATATTGCAATGACAATGATAGGCGACTCGGCAAAAGAAGTGAGGTCACGGATGCCATTATGACGATTCTTCCTTATCATTGCTCATACGCTGCGTTTGTATAGTTGGCGGAAGTATTCGACCTAAAATCTCGTGGTCAAGTGAATAATTATCTTCTGGATGACTCCCTTAGGGAATTGTACCACAATGAGCAGTGAAGACGTGTCTGGAGATGTTTAGACGAGCATTGGGGTACTCACCTGACAGCTGCCAGTTACACAGCTTTACATTTAAGAGGTATGATATAGGGGTTCATTTCTTTTGATAGATGGATAACCCTTAATTGTCATTCGCGACACATTTTCTGTACGAGAGTTCATCGACAAAACTATGCCACCGTATAGTAGATAGTAGTAGAATTATACCGTATAGTAGATAGTAGTAGAATTATACCGTATAGTAGAATTACCCGTTCTGTCATGGACACCTGTTCATAAATTTCAACAGGATAATTATTAGCAATACACTGAAAGCCTTTCCCTTACTTGTTTTTGTGGTTTTTGGCCACTTTCCGGGCTTCTAAGACTCACAATTCACTCTCCAAAATTGCACGTTTGGTCTCTACTGTGTTGTAATTTTGTCCTCTCTGACTTTCCCTGCATCACGGCAATCTAACTCGCCACTTCAAACATGCTTGGTAAGCAGCCCCTTAGGAGGTATACTCCGAATCTACAATGCCTAATGAGATAGTAGTTGTATCATGAACACTGGTGGGCCAATGTATTATGGACTTTATTTTGCTTTTGAAGCTGTATTCCCTGAATAAAACATTCGATTGTTATGATATTGAACGCGTACCATTTTCGATTAATGTAAATTACATCAATTGATTTTAGTCCTATTCGTATTTATTTAATTTAGTGTATAATCATATAACTTAAGCACATTAGTATAAATTTACAAAAATAAAATGTTTGTCCACACATCTCAAACTATGTAAAACTAAAAATGACAAGTAACGTATGAGTCTCATTCAAATTCGAATTAGTATATTGAGTTTTATTTAATATTCATATATTGCTTAGTGAAAGTAATTATGTATACATGATATATGGAGATATTAAAAGTAAATATTATATTGTCGTTAATTGTAAATAAACAACATTAAGACATCTAATGGTAATAAATCTATTCAGGCTGATGGAAACTACTCTTATCGTTTCATACTTCTTAACACATTTGACTGAAAAACCTTTAAAGTAAATGAAAATTTAAAGTAATGATTCATGTACATAAATTTAATGTTAACTCATAAATTAACTAATTTCTGAATATATCTTCCACCATAATGGAAACCATGAATCAACATTAAAATTTACAACCTATTATAAGCATTATTCAATAATGCGATTAATTATTATCTGTATTAAATTTCTATAATAGAGTTTATATCGGTTGTGTCTCATGTTAATTCAGTAACTGACATTATTATCTGATACTTCGAAACATATATTAACAACTAAAGTGTAGTAAAATATACAGTTAAATTTAGAAATTCTATGTTGGTTGTTTCTCATGTTAAATTCAGTCATTGACATTATTATCTGATATTTCAAAACATGTATTAACAAATAAAGTGCATTAAAATATAAAGTTATACTTAGAAATTATTACAATTAATGCCCAAAGATTAGTTTGTGTACATTAAAAATTCAAATACAGGACAATTTAGGAGTGTAAGAGCAATTATTTGCCAATAGATATGAAACAATTCACGAGATATGTTCAAAAAGAATCAAGCTTTGGTTAGCAAAAATACAATTTTTCATACAGACTGTCCATTCGCCTTCAAAGTAATACTCTTGGCGATGCAAATACTTCGCCCAGTGGTCCTGATATTCTTGAAAACACTTCTGAAAGTATATTTTTGGAATATTACTCTGGTTGGAGGTTACGTTCTATGTAACATTTTCTCCCTTTTCTAGACCTTTTCAATGGTATTTTCTGAAGTTGAGTAACTAAAATTCACATGGAGCCCTGCCAATAGAGTATGGAACATGATTAGCCTTGTAATTCTGTGTTTGGCGAAATAACTTTAAATTAGGTGTGAAAAATGAGTGGGTGAATTATCATGAAACTTTTCTCCACCTTCATGTTTTGTTGTTTGCTTCGCAAAGCATTATGAAGGCATGGCGGTGCATACTTGTGATGCATCACTCAGTGGAAGGCAAAGGAAACGACCAACATGATTTGCACATTATAGCGGATCTGTCGTGAGTTTGGAGTTCAGTATGATGGAAGGTTTCCACTATGAGAGATGCATCTGTTCTTTCTCAAAATCATGGTTTGCGGAAAATGTATGGGCCACTTTTTGCATTGTAGATCATGACTAACGCTACTTTTAAGCAGAGTTGCTTTTGAACCAATTTTGCAGTTTTGACAAGAATTTCACGGCTATCAGCTTTCCTAAATACTCTCT
The DNA here is from genome assembly GCA_019974015.1 of Nephila pilipes. Lineage (NCBI taxonomy): Eukaryota > Metazoa > Arthropoda > Arachnida > Araneae > Nephilidae > Nephila > Nephila pilipes. The sequence continues at coordinate 357,031 of BMAW01037947.1, read as the reverse complement.
CAAAATAGAATATAACTAGCCAGTACTCATACCCATATCCTTCACAAATTTGCTGAGTGTCATACAATAAACTTGCACGACAGAAGTACGCATCTTGTTGGTAACATTTACATGTCAAACAAATGAGTGCTACCTGCGTGCGACTAACTGTTTGTTCATGTGCGTCCAAAGTTAGAACGGTTCAACCAAACCTTTACATGTTAGATGGTCATTCTCGTAGTATCAGTCTGGCAGCCAGTCGAATTTTTTCTTCTTGGGTATCACCAAGCAAAATTCGAAATTTAATGTAATATCTCTGTTGAAGTCATTCTGTCATTTTATAAAAAATCAAAATCCATCAAGCATTAACTACATATCTACTCAGAGGCCTACTGCGACTGATTAACGCTATCTGTGGTTGAGAAAAAATTCGCACGTATGCATGAATGTTACTTACTCATCTGAATTCTGAGACCCGAAGTTTGTTTCATTTGTTTGTACATTAAAAGTAAGGGTTGATATTGTGAGTTTACCCACACTTCATATTTTAAGATCATATAATTCTCCATAATTATTTTGCTCTCTTTATCTAATTGATAAAACAATGAATATTATCATCAATCATTTTTATGTATAATATTTAATGGATTTTCATCTTGTATTGAATGCAAGAGGTAAAGGAGATTTGTATAATATTAAAGTTATTAGACCATAAATAAGTTACATTGCATTTGTTTTGACAAGTGAGTAAATCTATTTTAAATTTATGATATAAAACAAAAAATTATCAGAAATAATAGTTCATCTTTGAAAAGAATATTTACTTTTATGTTAATCAATACTAACAAAAATTTAAATTGTGATTCGTTGTTTCAAGAAATGAGATACATTACTTTTAATAGTAAAATATAAGAACATAATTATATATTTACATTCAGTGCTCAGATTTATATAAAGAAATAATGATACTAAAACTAATAAATTTTAATTACCTTTGCAATATATATATATGTCTATTTCTAGTAATAGAGATGCGTACTTAATTTTAGTATGAGATATTAAAACTTTGCGTGTTTCCTTTTTTCAAATTCAACCATTTGAGTTATTAAAGTTTGAAATGAAAAATATTTTATTACTTTTATTAATATAACAATATAATATGGTATGGAATTTATATTCTTCATACTGACATATTGCTTATACACAAGAACAACTCTTCTAAAAATTTATCCACACACGTCAAATTAAAACTTGACTCAAAGCTGCACAATAAACCACGAATTTAACTCCATCTTATTCTCCCAGCTCAATTGCTCTTAATGATGAAGGATCTTCATCTTTTCTCTCGTCTTATCTCACTACGCTAAATCACGTTTCCCAATTTGTTCCTCTAACGGAGGTGACTCGGATTTATTTAAATTTAGCCCAATCACCCTCATGACTCTTTCGCATTCATGGAATTCTGATAAATACGAGTGATTCCTCACATCCTTTTCCACTGTTACATGATATCCCACTGAAAATACATCAAGCAAAGAGGTGGGACCGCCTTTCGCTCAGCAGTAATTTACCGAGCTTTCCAACTACGGCGATTATCTTCAATAATTAGTCAAACTAATTACTGATAATTAGGTTGTTTTGTTATCCAGAAAAGCACTTAAGGAACTTCTATTTTACCAAGTGAATTACGTGAGTGGTATTTTTCCTTTCCTTTCAACAGCGAAAAATTGCACTTTCCTTTTATTAAATTGTTTTTTTTTTTTTGTTTTAAATTTAAACATTGAATTAATTGCTAGCTTAGGGAGCAGATCTTAATCACTTTATAAAAAATGTACTCAGGACTTAATTTTTAAGTAACCTTAATTTAATTCCATTATTTACTTGGAAATTAAACTGAAAAATTAATGAACTATTTTAAGGTATGTAACCACTTACATAATCAGTATTGTTCTAATTTATGTAAAAAAAATATTTAATAATTCAGTAAGTTTAAAATGCTTTTTAATCACTACTCCAAAATAGGTTCTATTTATGATATTTATTTCTGCATCTTTAGATGAATAATTTATTCATATTTTTTATGAAAAAAATTGTATTGATCAAATATAAGAATAATATATTTAAACTCATTTAAAGCTAATGTGACATTGTATAGATTTTCGGTTCGGAACAACTTATCAATTTGTTTTGGTTACAGCATCAATAAGAAATGAAATTTTAATGTAAAGTAATATATGTTTCATTAAATCACATTTTATTGCATTCATACTATGTTTGAGTATTTTCATACGCTATTAATCCGTTTCCTTTTACAAATGTATATATAAAGGTTTTTCTTGAATTTCAGCAATAACAAATTAATGAAATGCTTTCGAAAATTTTAATATACAAAATTAGAGCAATGTAGATTTTTTTTCTTAAAATATATTTTTAATGAGTTAAAATGATTTAAAAATGATTTTTAATGACTCACATGTTTTAATAAACATTTAAATGATAATTTTCTTTTGTTTAAAAAAAATGATGAATTACTGATGTACGCATTAAAAATAATTACTGTTTTTATAGAAAAGTAATAATTTTGGACGTCTTGAAAATATAAGTTTGAATGTTTGACAAAACATTTCCCTATTCGTTTATTTAAATTAATCACAGCAAACCTTAAATACATCTTATATTCTATCAAACAAAGTAAACAAAATTTAATGAAAACTTTTATGGAATGTCAGAATAAAAATAAAATATAGCACTTTCATTTTTAAAAGAAGTATCAATTTATATTTGGAAAAGATTCATTATAAAGTAATAAGAATTAAAATGTTTCGTTGTCATAATGTAGAAATTTTATTTTTTGGTCGATTAATAACACATCTATCTTCTATTTAACAAAGTTATTCTTAGAGTAAGTGTATATATCTAAAAAAAATTCCTGATAAATTTTAAACAGCGTAGAAATATCTTTACGAATGAAAATTAATGCAAATTTCATTCCTTTTAGATACTTTTTGTAGTTATTTAAAGAAATGGAAAAACAGACGAGAAAAATGCTTACAAAATTTTAAAAAAATAAATAGACTAAAAAATATTAATGTATACCATATATCTAAGAATAAAAATAATTTACAATCGTCTTAGAGACTAATATAAGTATTTAAAACAATTATTTAATAATTAAACAACGAATTTTATAAGACAACTACGCATTATATAAACTTTTACTGCTACATTAAACTGGTTTTATTTCATTACGAAGTATGTAAATTTAAATTATATTTTTTAATATCATTGTTTAAGATTTTAATACACATTAGCATATTTCATGAGTTGCAATACTTATTAAATGAAAAATACATGAACAACATATGTACAATTCATTTCAAAAGAAATTAAAATTTAAGAACTCTAGCAATTTTAATTAAATTCTTATCGATGATTAATTATTTGGTTCCTTGTAGCAAAAATATTAAACTTTTTGAAAATTTTGTGAAAGCCTTAATGGCTTAGTATTACATTTGCTTGGTAATTAATTACTGTAATTTGTTCCAATTTCCTTGATAAAGTTTGGCAAATGTCGGTGTTCTAAGTAATTGCATTTTTTTTTTTTTTTTTTTGAACCTGGTGATCAGAAGATTAGAATTTTTTTTTTTTTGTATTATACTAAATGGTTAATAAATTACATGGTCCGTGTTTCTTGTAATGTGACTATTTTTGATTGTCTTTGAGTATGTTACATGTATTATAAATTAAGATGTTATGGCTTATTTCTAATAAAAATAGTATTGTAATTTTTCCTACATAGTTCATACTATTCTTTCAGTACTTAAATATGTCTTAAGTATGCACATATCATACAGAAGTACTTTCTAGTCTTAAACTTCAGATATACTGTTATTTGTGTCAATATATATTTAATATTTAGTATTTTTTTCTTAAAAATTCATAACTTGTTAACTTTAGTATGCTTAAATAAAATGATATTATTCCTTTTTATGTATAAATTACAATTTTTAAAACTAATATAGCTTAAAAAATTTTATATGGTCTTCTTGTATTATATCAACATATATTAAAGAAAACTAATTGCTGAATTACTGTAATTATATTACTACAAAGAATTGAATTAGAATTCAGGGAAAGAGAAAAATATGTAGGAAAATATAAGGTAATTGCATATCTCTTTTATTAGATCTTGTGGTTGTTTTATTTCCTTTATTCCTTCAATAAAATGTTAAACTTCTTACTGGACTATTTCAATGTTTCCTAAAGGACTAAGTAAACTATTTGTTATAAGTTATCAGTACAAAAATGAAAAAAATATATGTTTTCTATATGTTACTGATACACAGAAACTTATCTGAATAAAGATATTATTTCTTAGTGTATCTTAATATAGGTAAATAAATGGATCTATATATTTTATTACCAATTCTTCAAAAGATTTATTTTTTAATCGTATTCTTATTAAGAAATATATTTTCGCTATTTAAATTTTATTTTACATCTTAAGTCCTAACAATGTTAATTTTGTGTTTATTTACAGGAAAATCAATGTTAATGTAAAAATATAATTTGCTTTTATATTTTAGATCACTGAGTGATTCATTTTTAAGGTTTAAAAGAATTAATAGCAAGAAATCAGGAGAGACATACATAAAGGCGTTTATTATTTAATCACTTAATCATCGTAACTATAAGTCTTCAATCAGTCTGTTACCTTTCTTTTAAAAGTTTAAATATTTAAGCTCGACAGATAGAATTTAATTCATATTTTCTCAACACCAATGTCAACATCTTGTACGCATGTATCAGTTTTGACCGATAATATTACAATAAAATCGAAAACTATATTTTATAGATCAAATTAAGTGAAAATAATAATCGGCTTTTCAAATTATATTTTAGTTAGTTTAATGGTTATAAATAACTAAGAGGAATTCAATTATTATTATAAAATATTTTTGGTTTTGCTATAGTAAATCAGTAACTGTTGAAGGTAAGAAAATGATTATGGATGCTTTTAAAAGTTTAATAATTGTAGAAAAGTGGACTTAAAACTAAATTCCATTATCATGAAAGATAACTGTTGTTACTTTTAAGCAAGTATAAAAATCTTTATTTGATATTTTTACGACACAAATTTACTGATAGCAAATAAATTGTGCATGTGTTTCATTATATAGCATGGATTTCTCCAAGATCTCTTTCATACAGTTATAACGAAATTGGAGCTGTGATTGAGAAGGTACATTGTTAACTATTGCTACACACATTATTGGATTTCTGTTGGTAGTATAAAATGACTTTCAGATTAATACTGTAGTTAAAGTATTGATATACTTAAAATGAAATAAATTTTGCTATTAAAAGCTACAAAAATATTTTTATATTACTACAAAATTAAAACTGCCTGCAATCAGTGATTAAACAATTTTAATAAAATTCTAAATTAAATAGAAATACTTTGTTTCTTAAGTGTTCGTATAGATCAAATATCTTCCGTTTCAAAATCTTCAGTTTTATTTACAATATTTTCACGTGTTGAAACATTGACTTATCTCAACATATTTGAATAATTGCATCATTAATAATGTATCCTATTTGGTTGACGCACAGGATGAGACACTTATAAATTATGCAGTTCCCCAGGAAAGCACTTCTATTCAAATTGTATTATCCATTAAAATTACAATGGCGTTCGAATAAGGTTGATAACAAGCAATAATTTAATAGATTTAGTAAAGATACGAGTGAAACGCTCAAGCGATGAAGCTGAGAGATTGTTAGGGATATAGTATTACATCAACTGATACCGTTAGTTTTATGACCAATTCTCTTGGAATAATAATCGACCTGTACATTGTGAAAATGGTAAATGCTAGAAACATTTGTAGTTTCTATGAAACATCTATGTTGTTGTTATTATTATTATTTTTTGAAAAATAATTTTTCAAACTATCCATTGCTGATAAACTACTTTCTGATAAGTTGATAATTTAAATAATAATAAAGATAATTTTGTAGTTATCAAGAATAAAGTTTTCTGCCAAAAACCATGCATTTTTACTTTAAAAGGAAGGTAAAACCTTATTTCATAAGTTGTATCATGTAAAAGCTTATTTTTAATTCTTGTTAATCATTTAGACATGGTTAACCATCTTAATCATTGTTAAATCATTTAGACATGGTTAACCTTCATAATCATTGTTAAATCATTTAGACACGGTTAACTTTCATAAGATTCTTGATCAAAATTTATAGATTATTTATATTTTTCTCATTAATAAAACATTATAGATTCAGATTGAATAAAAATGTGACTATTGACAGACACATAAATGAAAATTTATTTCAATTTCTTGGTAAAAAAATATTTTGCTAACTCTAGTGCGAAAAAATCCATTTTAAGGATTTTTCAAAGGTTATCTCTTAAAATATTCTTAATTACCAAATTTCATTTTAAATAACAAATGTGAAGACAAGCCGCGACTATCGAGTGGTTGATCGTCGAGCTTTTGGACAGAGATATTTTATTCGGACTAAGATTGTGCGTCCTGATTTCTCTAAAGACTCATCGCGTTGATAGGCTGAAGCATGTTTAAGTTTGTTGGGATCCAAAGTTCTAGTGATGACATGTGGATATGTAGAGTGAAATGGCAGATCAGGTGCAGTCTTCATTGGATAGTGGATCAAAAATTATCTGGAAAACAGGAGCAAGACATATTTATATCCTTAAGTGTTCCGAGTTTCCAGACAAACAGAAATTGACCCCTAGTCCATGATTTAATAAATAGTTGATGGATTTGGTTGTCTTCGTCTGGATTAGAGAGCTTGGATATAGAATGTAGGGAAACTCTTAATAGGAATCCAATGAATTAGCTAAAGTTTATGAATCATTTAATCAATATGACCCTGAGGTGAGTGACTAGTATAGTCCTTTCCGCGACTGAAGTTCCATAACTCTGGCTAGTAGAAAGATGAGTTGCTGATGAAATGGGAGGAAAAAGTTTGAAATTTGAATTGTAATATTTTTTTAGATTGTAAAATAATTTGTGATAATTTTAGGAATTAAAAAAACAGCATTTTTATTAGAATTTTATTAATTATAATTCAAAGATTTTAAAATCTTGAAGTTGATACACTTAAATCGTTAAAATGTAATAATATTCATCCATATACATTAAATTGTAAGTACAGCACTTAAGGCTTAGCATTTTTGGAAAAAGGTTTATAAATTCATTTTTCATTTAAGGTTCATTTTTATAAACATCTTTAATATTTTTAATCAGTAAAATTGCTTGTATAAATGAAACCCTTACAATAAATGCAGCTTTATACATCAGCATTACAATTTCCTACAAAATACATTTGTCTTTTTGATTAGTATTCATATTTAGAAGCTATGTTGATTTTCTTTGCATTTCAAAACATATGCTTACATTTTCGATTGCATATTTTGTGCATTGCACCATACTATAACAATAAAAGTTGTACAAAGTAAGTTAGAAAGTAAGTTAGTTAGTAAGTCAAAATTTGTTTTAAGGATATATTTGAGTGGGCTGGAATTCCTTCTGTATATGTAAATTTCTTGAGATTTCTATATCCTGGCTCAGTGACGACGATTGAAAATTAGAAGTAAGGGGTCGAAAAACTGCTAGAACGTCAAATGTACCTGAAGGGACCTACTAAGTATAAGAAGAATAAGCATATCCACAATAAAAAAAATTAAAATTTACTACATATTGTACGTTTTTGACTCTTTCTCTGTGAATTTGGACTGTGGAGTAAAAGTCCACAATTTGTATCATCTTTGCTATGATTTATTTTTAATATTAGTGTATATTAGAGTGCTTTTGAAATTTCAATAATGCTATATTATATGACTTGCATCAAAATAACATCAAATGTATATTTAAAAAAAGTAGAAGTATCTTGAAAATTCACAAATTTCCAGTTAAATTTTGATTTAAAAATTGTAGCCTGTTTCAAATAAACACCCAAAAATTATAAGGTGACAAAATCAAATAGGAGAGTTTACTCACATCGTTTATTAACTCTTTGTGGCGTGGTATATAAAAAACATTAAATTTTAGTTAAAATTCATTTGAGGGAAATTAATAATGTTAAAAGGACACAATGTCAAAAGTTAAAATTAATTTTTTATTTATTTCCTGATTTTTAAGACCCGATGTAAGTAATATACCACCGCTCCTCTCGGACATCTTATTTGTAGACTTGTTTCTCCCTCGAAGGTCCTATATTCCTTCGAAGAATTAATAAATACTTTCAAAAAAATGTATATTATTTTAGTTAATTTGGGAAACATTAGGATCAAAAACACTTTTAAAAAAAATCCAAACTTTATAATTAATTTTTATTTCTATGAGTGATAGTTTGTGCGAAAATGTGTTAATTAATTGAAGTATAACTTTTTAATACATATATAATTTTCATAATTTAATGATATAACTACGTTATAAACATAATAAACCAAATTTAGTAGAAAGTTAGTAGTAGTTTCTGAAGGTATCTCCGATTAATCAGAAGGAAGATCTTTAAGCCAAATATGTTTTTTTTTCAATCTGATGTCCCCATGTGAAATTCTTTTAATAATATTTTTTAGAAATATATATATTTAAGAAATTAATTAAAACAAGATTATAAAACTACTATAAATATAATTAAGAATAAGCGTAGAACCGTAAGAGTTAAAAAACCAGCCGTCCATGGTAATTGTTCGCATTCAAAATATACCCTCTAACATATGAGATGGCCAAATATGTCAAGAAAAAAAATAAGAAAGATCATACCACCTTATTCTGAAGTATTTATGGGTTGTACACTGAGGGTTCGGCTCTTCTTAGAAAGTGGGTAACTCTTTGCTGTATTGTATCATTTGTAATACCTTTCTTCAATGATTTACATTTTAGTTTACTTAAATTCTTTGATAAAGTTTACCGCTAGAGACAATGAATCCCTACTGTCATTCCTCAATTGTCGGCAGCTTATTATGTACTTTTATTTTATACTAACACTATACATCAATTATCGTTTGTAAGTCTCATGTCTATCAACAACACCAAACCCTAATCTGCTGTCTCCAGCCAGTTCTATCTTAAATGACTGCGAAGATTCACCCTTCGTCTTTGCTTTGTTAGATTGTTTTTTGCAATAGTTTAATTTTTGAGAAACCCTTTTCCCCCCCTGAGCTTTTGTTTGTTGTTTTTCGTGGGCACGCACAGCATTGATAAATTTTTATTAGGCATCTAAGGGGCTATTGTTTTAGGTTAAGCATTTTAGTGTACCAGATCACTTTTCAATTTTTTGCCGCTTGCTTCATTTTTAATTACATTTATTTTCAATACAATGATTTTTCTTTTGCTTTAATTTTAATTGTATGTAGCTAATAAATACTCATTTTTTTAAGTTATCGTTTGTTTTAATTTTAATTATATTTATCTTAAACATATTCAGTTTAATAATTTATCGTTTCCTTTCCTTTTAATATCCGAAAAGTTTACTATTGTCTATTTCTCTAAATTGCATCGTTTACTTTAAATTCTTTTATTTAACTGAGTAATTTAATAATAATTATAAGAAAATTGAACCTTAGGCGGCTAAATATGTTCTTTGCAATAGAATTGTTTTTTATTTAAATTTCTTTTCTTAGGAGAATAATTCTAATTTTTGCCTTACTAGCACTTTATAACATATTAACGACCTCTATATTTCACTGTAATAAAGTGAACTGTCACATATCAGTCTGATTCGAAAATTTCAGTACTGAAATCTGTTTCTCTCTAACCCTCTGTGTGGGCGGCGGTATAAACTTTATACCATTTAGTTTGAAGTATGAAAAGAATACTTTTAATATTTTTTGAGTAATTAGCAGTATTTACATAAAGTTTCAAACATGTATGTTAGATTGGTTAGCTGATGAAATTAAAATTTTCAATTCATTTCAGAAACATTTCTGTAAGGAATAAAACAACGATGTGTTAAGAACTTTTATTAGATTCAAAGCTATAATTTTTATAATCATTCTTCATAGTGGTAACAGCTAATTTAAGTAAATAGTACTATAAGCTACCATTTTATGATAAATGTGAGGGGAAGAAAGGTATTTTAGAGAAATTTTTAGGGTGCTAAATATGTGGTATAAAAACATACCACCACCCCTGAAGGGTTAATATCATATTTAATTTTATTTATGGGCAAATGTTAAGCCCAATTATGTGCTATTCATAAAGTAAAGATCAGAAGAGAGGTCAGAGCACAACTGGGCTAAATACTTTATCAAATTATATCGAATTAGTCCCAATGTAATACATGGAAAGAGTAAAAAATAATAATAATATAGATTGCTTGTAGAGAATAAAATTATTTAATTAAACTTCCAATACAATACAAATAACTCAAAAAGTTAAATATATACAATATAAAATAAGTTTCTCAGAATCATATACTTAGTTTCTTGTTTTTAAGAAAACGTTAAGTTTATTTTTCTCTTGGCATATACTTTTCCACGATCGTTCACGACAATAGTATAATTCTTGAGAACCAACAGAAATTTTCTCATGATGATTGTTTTTGCCTGAAGGTATAAATTTAAGAATTCCTTTTAATATGTAGTTTAAATGCAAAATCTGAAAAAACTGTTAGAGAGGAAAGAGATAATTAAAGGAAGATAAATAATTTTCTTCACTTTTACTTATACTTTTCTTCCAAAATAAATAAATCTAGGAAGGGGGGCAGAAAAAGTTTTCTATAATTTGTTTTTAAATACAAAAATAATTTTAGTGTTTTATGAATTAAATTAAGAAATATTCTATTTTCCTTAAAGAAAAAATGCTAAAAATTAAGAAGCAAAAAATGCAAAAGGAAGGAACATGAGTATGGAACTATCATATTCTTTGTACATGGTGTGAAAAAACAAAAAGATAAGAAAATAATCCTGTTTGAAAGTAATACTTATAAAAAATTCGATCCGTTTCTTAAAATAGACACGACACGCAAGTATCACTATACAGCCGCATTACATAGCACATTTCCGCTAAGTAAGATTTTTAATAATTTAAAAAACGAGCAATAATTTGGTGAAAAAAACAATAAGGCTTTTACAAATGTTTTTAATTCCAAATTTTAGATGCTTAAGTGAAATAAAAAATTAAACTTTTACCAATCGGATGTTGACATTCTTTTTTGACGCTCAAAATCGCAGCCAGTATCCTTCAGGATCTGATTTAACCGTTTTGTTACTTTTCTCCAAAAAAATCATTGGAACTTTTGTTGTCCCTTTAATATGAAATACGTTACACTGTGTGAAAAGAAAATTGAATTAGTAACTTTCCTCGAGTTTACCTTGTCTCAACAGTTTCATTAAGTTCCTCAAGGTTTATATTAGAAATTAGAGATTACCAGTCAATACGATTTACATATTTGACGTTTCAAAATTGAATTTTGGCGGTTTATATGTTTTTCTATAACTGTTGTAAGTAGACTTCGTTACATTCTGAATTATTTCAATTACAGACAAATGAATAAATTTCTTGTGTTCAAACAACATTCCAAAAAATTGTTTTAGGATGGGGAATACAGGCATTCATCTGCCAGCTCTAAAAAGAATTCATAATGCAAATTATAATTATGTAAGATCATTTATACTTTCAAAAGTCAATGTTAAGACACCAAATTATATAGATCATATTCAGCACTCATTTCAAATATAATCATTGAAGAGCTGAATAAAATTGCAAAGAGAGGCACAAATATGAGGTGATTCCAATTCTCACTCAAGCAGTAGAATTCATTGTTAAAAAAGAAACAGAAGAACTTAAGTATATTTTTGAGAATTGAAGCGAAATAAAACCAATATTCCTAGCAGAACGTATAAATCTTAATTCCAAAAATATCTATAAATCACAAACTTTAATATGAAGTAGAAATTTCAGCCCAAATATAAAATCGCTTAATATGTGGGGTTGTTAGGAAAGTAATTTCGTTTTTTTTTTGTGGAAATGAAAGACAGTTTTCGTATAATAAATAAATACTTTATTAAATTATATATTGGCCGTTCTGGTCCAACACCTTTTGCTATCTTTCTGGTAGTAGCATAATTCCACGCTCATAAAATTTTTGGTCTTTGCTGGCAAAAAACTGATCGAGGTGGTTTTTGACCTCCTCATTTGATTTGAAGGTTTTATGGTCTAAAACATTTTGGAGTGACCGGAACAAATAATAATCCGATGGTGCCAGATCTGGAGAATATGGTGGGTGTGGCATTGTATCCCATTCAAGCTGTAAAAGCTTTTGGCGAGTGGCCAAACTTGTGTGAGGTCTCGCGTTGTCTTGGTGAAACACTACACCTTTCCTGTTGATTAGTTCTGACCTTTTCTTTTGAAGTGCATCATTCAGTTTGTCCAGCTGATGACAGTAGACTTCCGAATAAATCGTTGTGTTATCCGGTAAAAGCTCAAAAAAAAAAACGATTCCTTTAAAATCCTACCAAACAGACAGCATCACCTTTTTTTGGTGAATATCGGCTTTGGAAATGGTTTGAGCCGGTTCAATTTTTTTGCTTCATGACCTCTTGCATTTGACGTTGTTGTATACAACCCATTTTTCGTCCCCAGTGATGATGCGCTTCAAAAACAGATCATTTTCGTGACGTTTGAGAAGCGAATCGCAGACGTTAATGCGGCGACACAGATTTCTCTCTGGGAGAACATTGGGAACCCATACATCGAGCTTCGAGGATAATCCCAGGCCTTTCAAGTGGTCATAAACTGTTGAATTTGATAAATTTAACCTCAATCTGATCTCACGTGTTGTTATTCGCCGGTTCGCATCAACTAATGCCTTTATCGCGTCTTTATCAGCTTCAACCGGCCTTCCCGAACGTGGTGCATCTTCGACATCAAAATTGCCGGATCGAAATTTAGCGAACCAGTTCTGGCACTTGCGTACTGTCAAAACACCTTCTCCATACACATCGGTCAATTTCTTTCCGGCTTGAAAAGCATTTTTACCCTTTCTGTAGTAAAACAGTAAGATATGTCGAAAATGCTGCTTATCGCTCTCCATATTTAAAAGGGCACCAACAAAAAACTACTGCGAAGAATTAATTGGAATTTTTCACACACAAGCCTTGCTATATGAGCTCTCAAAGCATTTTAAAATTATACGGCTTAAATGTGAAGTTGGGTGCAAAAAAAAAACAATTAAATCCTCTGTCAGGAAAAAACGAAATAACTTTCCGAACAACCCAATATATTATGATTTAAGAACAAAAATTCTCATTTATTTTTCCTCCCTTTTGTCAATATAATTGTATGAATGTTTCGCATAGAGAGCATAAGCGAAAATGTAAAAAAAAGTGTTTTGAATTAGAAAAACAAACTAGCATAGTTTCAGATTACTAATATTAAACATATACTATTATTAAACATTATTAAATATGTAAGCAATATACTATTATTAAACTTATGTAAATAGAATAGAGGATTTAATACACTTGTATAATAAATTTATTTCAAAATTTTATTTATGCAAGCGAAAAAATTATAACAAATTCCTTAAAAAAAACTATTTTTTTTAAATCCTTTCCAAAAACTACTACTTTTTACGACTTCTTTGGTATCTAAATATATACTGATGTAAAAATTTACGCATGATTGGTAATTGAGAGTATATTGAATGAAAGAAGTATAAGTCGCGGAATAGTGGGACACTTGATATTTGAGTGTAAAACGATTACAACATAAGAAAACAATGTTTGAGAATGAAAATAATCATTTTCATTATTAAAAGAAATAGGTTTGATGGATAACTGGGCTTAAAAGAAAATCCTACTTTAGTTAGAAAAAAACGAATTTAAAATCAGTTGAAATTATGAATTTAAAATCAGTATATCATAACTTTAAATATCATACGCGCTTCCAACATGATTAATTAACTAGATGTTCATCATGCATTTTTTGAATATTAACGAATGCTAAATAAATATTTTTGGCATGAAAAAGTAAATAATGTATAGATAAGTAACTTGTTGTATTGGTAATTGAATGAAGTTATTCTGGGGATTATATATTTACGAAGTTATTTGTGACATGCTTCATATAAGTCATTTTATTCTTAAAACAAAGATAATGTGCTCAGGTGTAGATAAGTGAAATAAATATGCTATATTTATTAATAAATCTTTAAAATTCACAGTTATTACTTTCTCTAAATTTTAAACAGAAAAATAACATTTTTCCTCTTAAGGTTCTGAAGTATATAAACTTCCATCGCAAACGTATAAGTGATCCTTGAACAAGAAAAGAGTTTTATGGATTTATACACCCTTCGGCATCATTAGAGAAGACAAAATTGAGTATTTTTTCCTTCTCTTTACTTCAGACATCATCTATCATAAGAAAAAGAGTACCAATGCCAAACCCGCAGCGTCAAGGATTCGTTTCTCTACTGGATGTCCATGTTTCGAGCTCAATTAAAGACAAAGAATGATGAACGATTGTTTCATCGAAATCGCCGATTCTTCTATTTTCCCCTTGGAGTGTGTTGGTTATATTATTGGTGGAAGTATTTAAGGTTTCTCTGCAGTATTACATTACTGAGTAATTACGTAGGTGTAAGAGAAATGTGATGTGTATGTTTGGCAAGCTTGACATCCGTTGTTTGTTCTTTAATGATCGATGACCTAAGGAGTTATTACCACATTCCAGAAAATTTATGGTAATATTTGATCCTGTGTTAGCTAACTATCAGAAAGAGTATTTAATAAAGGGAATAGTTATCTTTTGTGTAGTAAAAATAGTAATCTATTTTCATATCGTAAGTACATTTAATTTGTTAATTATGTTACAGATACATGAACTTAGCGATTAACCCTTTTTTCTGAAATTTCCATAACATCTTGCATATTTATGCAATAAAATTATCGAGGGCTTAGAATAATTAGGATATTTTTGTGATGTTAAAACCTATTTTTTATTTTCAAATGATAATCTTTCGTAATTGAAAATAATCCACGGGATCTCTCTTTTTGAATTGATATATTACAGTAAGCATATTTTGGAAATGTTTAAAACATGTTCGGGATTAAATGTTAAATATTATTGATTTTATTATGGTTCAAAATTAAAACAACTTTTGAAGTTTATTAAGTGCTCTTAAAATATGAAATAAAGGATAATTTTGCAGTGAGTTTTAAATACTGCATAAAAACGTGTAATTTAAAACACACTATATGATACCAATTTGTACTATGAAATACTACTTATTTTATCATTAATGTTGTTTCTGAGTTTCAGAATCTCAAAACTCCTTTAAATAATTTTATAAGTTATTTTGAGAAGAATTTCTATTTTAAAGTGGGAACAGTATCTCTTGTTCTACATAATTGTAAATTTTCAGTCTTTTTATGCATATTAACTCTAAGCTGTTTTTTAATATAAGTTTTCTTATGTTTTTTATAAACTCTACATTTTATTTTCAGATTGTTTGAATTTTTTTACATACATTTGTTCAGCATTTTTAAAAGTTTTAACGCATTTTTTTAAGTTAGTAAATCTAAGCTGATATTATGATCCTCATCTTAATGTTTTCTTGTGCATATTGAATAGTTAAGAAAAGATGAAAAATAATGTTGATTTCCACTTTTTTTCTTTTAATTCTTTTAAGAATTTAACTAGATGTATATTTTAATAAGAACTGTCTCTTTTGAATAATATTTCTTTCATTTATCATCTTCACACTTAAGCTCAACTATGTATTTTACAAAATGTAATGTCTTACTTTATAAAAAGACCTGTAGTATGTCATGTCAGATCGGATAGGCAAGTCCTAATATCTACATTTAGATGATAATTAACAACTTAATTTAATTAATATTTCACACACGAGTACCAGTGCTTTCGGAAACCTAAAATAGTAAAATTACATGATTTCTGAAGGCTGTACTACGTGAATCAGTGGCTGTTTATTTGAAAGCGAACAATTTTTTTATATGCTTAGTATGCTAAGAATTTGGCTTATTCTGCTCCTTCTTAAAATATGTATACATACATACATATATATATATATATATATATATATACTGGTGTTCAAAATTAAGAGAATTTACATGTTTTGTAAAATTTCATGAAATAAATTGAATGAAATATAAAAATACTGTTTCGGAACAAAGATGCAAATCTTGTACGCCGAATACGTAAGTGTATAGGGGAAAAAGTGGTCGATAAAAAGGATTTATAAGTGCATGGCGTTCTCTAGCGCGTTTTGCCGATTTACTTGGTGTTTTTTTGCAGGAAATGCTTAAATTAAATTTCAAACTGTAAATATGAGTAACGACCAACGTTTAGATGATGGAATGAGGTGGCGAATTGTGGGTTGGCTAGAAGCAGACCAGTCTCAAATTCAGATTTGCAGAGAATTGATTTAACACCCAGCGTCGTGTCCAACTTATGGAAACAGTTTAAGGATACCGGATCCGACGAGAGAAATCCTGGGAAAGGTCATCCAAGAGCCTTAGAGGCCAGAGAAAATCACTTTTGTTCATTACAGAGACTCCTAAAAGGGATGCTACAGCTTTTCGGGTTCTTCATGAGTTGTATGCAGCCACAATAATCCGAGTTTCAAGGGTGTCTTTTTCCAGAAGACTTCTTGAGAGAGGGCTGTTTACAAGCAGACCTATTGTTTGCGTCCCACTGAGTTGTGCGAACAGGAGAGTCCTCTTAAAATAATGCAGATATCATAGAAGCGGGAGCAGGAATCAATGTGTGACTGTTATCTTCACTCATGAGTCCTGGGAAAGCCCAACCAGTGATTTTTGCCGTAATTTCGTATGGAGAGGAACGGGAACCCTCTATATGCCCTCCAATGTCAAAGAAATCTACCATTCCGGCTGCGAAGACATGATGGTCTGGACAGTCATCATTTTGGATGGCCACAGACACCTCCATGTCTTTGAAAGAGGCACTGCAGCTCTTGAGAGGTATAGAGAAGAGGTCTTGGAATCCCATAACCGCCTTTTCAGGGATCTAATTTGCTCCGATTTCCTTTTAATGTATGACAACACGAGGTCATATAAAGCTCAGCTGATTGACGAATTTCTGGAAAGTTAGGATATTCGCCGGATGTATATTGGCCAGTCAGAGCTCCAGACTTCAATCTATAGAGCATACCTGAAACGCTCTGAGGGGGGCAATTGTAGTTCGCAAAACCTTCCGAGAACCATCCAAAACCTGAAAACAGCGTTGCTGAACGAGTGGGACCAATTGCCACGGGAACTCGAAACCTCCCTTATTTCCAGCATAAAATCACGTTGCGAGGCCTATATATCTGTAAACATACCCCCTATCAACCCACCTTTTTGTTCTATTCTGAAACTACTATTTTATTCCTTTCGAATCCGATTAGTGTTACGCCCGGTAATGATTGTGTATTACAACTTTTGAATGGTTTATTTTTTTTGTATTATATCAACCTATGTACACACCAAATTTCATTAAAATCTGTACAGTAGTTCTGGAAATATTCGACCAAATCGGAAAATTCTCTTAATTTTGAACTCCAGTATATATATATATTCCTGTGGCTTAGTCAACATTTCAACAAACAGATAGATGATTACATGGAAGAAGATTATTGGCTATATGAATTTCCAGTTTTACTTTCCAGTTTCTGCTCATCTTCTTCCAAATAGAAATAAAGTTATGTTTATTAATAATATTATTTTGTGCCTTTTGTATTACTCATTTTATGTAAATAAGGTAAAACTATGTAAATAAGATTTTATTAAAAAAAATTGTACAGTTGCTTTATTATTTCACTGCTCATAATACCCGAAAACAAGGCATATGCAAAATTGTAAATTTGATGACGGAAATCTGAACTGCGAAAAAAATTAAACCTTCAATAGGAGAGTTAAGGCTCCCGTCTACCCGCCATTTTGATTTCGTTAGCTTAATGTTAATCCTATGGAATTCTGACTTTAACTCTCATATCTTTACTATTTGATCTATTTGAATGCAATAAAGTGCATCTGAAAGAGCAAAAAATAATGAATGCTTCTGTGGAATTACTTTTTTCCTAAGAATTTTAAAAATATTTTTATTCTTATTTTAATCATTCGTTTTTGAGTTTTCCGGTCTTTAAAGAATATTTTCAAATATTTTTAAAAATCTTAGGAAAAAAGTAATTCTACAGAAGCATAGATTATTTTTTACTCTTTCAAATGCACTTTATTGCATTCAAATAGATCAAATAATAAAGATGTGAGAATTAAAGTCAAAATTCCATAGGATTAACATTACGTCCACGAAATCAAAATGGCGGCTAGACGGGAGCCTTAATACTAAAAGACATATATTTATTATTTTTGAAATTTCATTACGTCTGTTATAGTTTCATTTTGGAATATAAGTGCCCGAATCATTATAGTCACATAGAATAGGCTTAAGCATAAATCGCGTTATTTCTGATAATTCGTTTCGAAGATACACACAAATTCGCGACTTAATTGTTCTTATTTATTTAACAAATGATCATATACACCCATTGTAAACATAAAACATTTATCTTCATAACATATAGAACTTTACCAAATTTTTCATTGCAATACACAAAATATTGCTCGATTCAAATATATATATATATATAATAGTGTCCTCTGCAATATTTTGGATACATTTACAAGTATCTTTTGAAAGATATCGTGTTTTTTGATAATAATTTCAGTTATTTTAATGTCACTTAAGGGGCCTTTTGATGCGGGATATCGAGTATTTCGAAATATTTTTCATTTAGTTATCACAAAAGTGTGAAATAAGAAGAATACTTAATATTTTTAACGATAATTAAAGATAAACCCATCAGTATTTTACTAGATAAATGAAATGAATGTAATAATATTTGTTAATATTATTTAAAAAAATATAAAATACGGACGTAAATGACATCAAAACGATTAAGAGTATTAAAATATTTTTAGTACTTGTTATTCAAATTTTGGAATAAAATGACAAAATTAAATTATATACCGGTGTATAAAAAGTTTTCTTACTCATGGTTTTTGAATTCTTATACAAAAACCTCAAACTTTAAAACAATTATGTCTATGTTGATAGTAAAACTTATTTATAACATAACATAAAAAAATATTCAACTTCTATTTTGAGCAAATGTTAGATATCTGCCTTGATTTTGAAGGCAAAATTGAACTCATTTGCTTATATTTTGCGAAGTGTGTTTCAAGATGTAGAGAGAAACTTATAATTTATGTCAAACTTTTTTTATATCATCAATTGTATAAGAATTATTATTAAGTAATTTTTTTTCAATATCTCCTCAGAAAAAAAAATTGAGAGATGCTCTGATTGGAGGAACGAATGTGTATAAATATTTATTGTGATATGTTGCAACGTAACCATGGTTGCAATACCCATATGACATGTTGCAATGTCTACCTGGAACTTCATCCATTCACTTTAAATAATGCAAATAATTGTTGGATATGGCTCTTTGTATATGTAACAATGAACAGTTGAATCGAAAATCTTAACAGCAATAGTCATTATGCAGCACACCATATGTAAAAATAGTTTTCAGAATTTAAGAGTTTTGCATTAATGAATAGAGACTGGTCGATTCCAAAATGCAAGAGTATTAAAAATTAAGGTAATTGGCATGAAACCTTGCATAATCGGAGAAGAATATTTTGAACTAAGTGCTTATCTTGTGTATAAACCTCCAGAACTATATGATATAATAATGCCGCTTCTCATAATCTGGGTGTTTAAGTTCCTGTAATAAGTATGAACTGTAACACGATAATCTGTGTACGGGATTTGCTAACATCTCAAGCGTATTAAATTGTATAAACACGAAATACATTATAACTGTTTTAAATAATCATACAATTACTGATAATCATAACGTTTGTCAGATAAAGTGATAAATCTAATCATAACTTAGTGATAAACTAAAAAGTAATTAGATGAAAAATTACTCTTTTTTATCTTTTAAATTTATCTTGTTTAATATTTAAAGTGGTTGTAATCTTATTGAACACTTGCAGCGTACATGAATTAGAGACATTTGATTGTTTATAATTTATGAAAATGTTTGGACATGTTTGTATTTCCTGGCTATTTTTGTAACATTATAAGATGCATTGTATCTTTCATTGTATGCAATTCGAAAAGGATCTTTCTGAATGTTTTCTTACTATGTCTTACCCCATAAAATAGCTAATTTGCTCACAAACTTTCTGAAAAATCACATTCCTCCTCAGACTCAGTTGGATGGTCATTATTGATTTCATTATCTGAATATTCTACTCCTTCATCAACATTCTTTGGACCAGGGAAACGTTTTCTGACATGTTTTGATGTATTTCTATTCCTTCGACAATAAAAGGAAAATTTGGCTGCCACGGCTTAAAAACGTCATGGTTTCACTTTCATGTGATGCATGTATAATTTAGGCTAAAAGGCACGTACTGACAGGTCTAACCATTTCAGATGAAAGGAAAGACTAAGAAATGAAATTTTCCTAGAGTAATGTGTCTAATAATCCCACTCGCATTTTACAGGATTAAAATTTATATTCTAACATATGATGATAGCATTAGCTTACCTCTGAGGTAGGATCCTTCGATATGTCATTCTAATCCATCGCGTGAGTGTTAAGTGTCGTTTGTGGTGAAAATGTGTCAAACTTGAGGACAATTCTTTTAAAGAGGGATCATGGAATTTCTAAGGAAAAGAATAATCTCACGGGCAGAAGTTAAGCACCTTTTCTGTTGACCAAATTAGAGAAGTTCTTTGGTATCTAAATTCGTACGTTTCTATTTGTAAGTGCAAAGAAGGAGAATAATGAATTTCCCACGAACGACATAAATTATGTATTTAATGTTTAAGGGAGAGGGAATGTTTCACATGACAATTTTGGTTCTATAATAATGCATTAGATGTCAGAATCTTACGGTTTTGATATTGTGCAAGTGTTAAGCTGTGAGGTTATTATAATGTTTTTATACCTCTCAACATGTATGTGGTATTTTAAATTTGTAAATTATTGAAAATGTATCACAATTTATTGAAATTTTATGTATTTACTTTTAAAGTAATTTGTATAATGGAGTATTTTTATTAATTGACTGGAATTTTTTACTTGTATATTTTAAAGTTGGTGGTAGTATTATAAGATTTAGAAATGGAAAGAAATGATTGTGCATATAATTTTGAAACGTGATACTTCACAATCATCGAACAGTAGTTGCAATTTTGGATGGCTTAAGATATCTTCTTTAAATTCACTAATAAAAGATCCCAGAAGGGTCTTTGAACAAATAATCCCCAGAAATTTCAACAGTTCACGTGGAGGGGAAGGGCATTCTATTTCTCTCAAATTATTTTTCTTTCAGACGACTATTCGCCTCTTATGATGACTCATACAAAAGAGGTTTCTCGCCAAAATTAGCTTACTCTTCTCACGAACTCTTACACAATTGTAATGGACATACGCATTTTAGCAACAGAAATTCGCCCTTTAATTTTGAAATTCAACTTTAACTTAAACCCATCACACTAAGAATTCATTTAGAAGTAAAGTTAACCACTATTTGCAGTGGCACTACAACATCCTCTTTCTCCCCTGAAAGGTGTGTGATGTCTTGTTAAATGTGAATTTATAACTGCAACCGACTTAATATTAAAAAAATCTTTTAAATTTCATAAAATGTTAGTTTTGTTAAATCGTAATATTTTTATTCAAGTATTTCACTTTTATATTTGATCGGTGAAGCCCTCTCTCTACTGTACGTATAATGTTGCTTTTACAATTTCTAATCTCCGAATTCAAAGTTTAAATTTAATAACTAATCATAAAGACGGAGTTCCATATTAATATGTCTGCATATTGTATATGCAAGTGCATATAACTTGTCACAATTAAAGTTATAATTCCACATAAAAAAGTTCATATTCTAAGCTAATTATAACCTTTAATTAAGACTTAGCAATAGTTATTTCTTTTTACACTTGTTCTAAGTCCTAGATTTTGTAAAACGAATCAATGATATCTCTCCTCGGAGAATTACAAAAAATAAAAATTATTAATTTATATATATTTTATTATATTAGCTATTTTTTTATTTATTGTAAGTATCTTAAAGAAAACTCCTAAAAATATTCTAAATATTTCCATACAAGCAATACAATTAACTATTCGTTACATCACTTTTCCTTCATTAAAACAATTACGTTACAGCATGTTGAAATAGTAGTAGTATCACAATCAAAAATATATAAATAATATCAGTATAATACATGTTTCAAAATATATAACTATACAACAAAATACCAAATAGACATAGAGGAGGACACAAGCAATAAAATGAGAATATAATTTATTATTGAACAGTGCTGGTCCCTTAGTGATAGTCTCTTCCTCAACGAGGTAGTGTGTGTGAAATTTCAGACTTAGCCTCTGTGTAAAGTTTATTTGTTTGAGTTATATGCAGATAAAAAGTAACTAGAATCTAGGTGGTCATTTTGAGATACACCGTCATCATCTGATTTGAGGAGGTAAGGAGAAATGAGTCTGACAATTGTACTAGTGCTATCTCCTCTCTTATTTTTAATAATGAAATGATTTTCATATATTATATCAACTATATTATGATACATGATAACAGTTATAATATATGGAAGGTTTCTTGAGAAATGAGTTAGAGGGACTTTTGTTAAACTATCCAGCCTAACACTGAAATGGGTATTCTATTGCAGATTTTCATGGATGAAAATTCAGGTGCCTTTCTCGTTGGACTTGCAATGGCCGTAATAATTCCATTTATCTTTTAATTTGTTTCAACGAACAAATTGAGTGATAACCGGTGTTTAACCAGTTCGAAAAAATCACCACTGAATTTTGGCGATTTCTTATACACAATTATTGAGATAAAGGGAGTGTCGTCACCTCGAAAAACTGCTTTTAAGCCAAGAAGAGCTATCGGAAAAGTTTCTGTTCACTTGATAGAATTAAGATCTATAATGGACCTTTTGAGTATTATTTTTGAATAGTTCTATTTTTCCACTGTACTGTGCACGAATGTCGTTTTACGTCTATTCTCCTCCGAGGCTCATAAAAACATCGAATGAGAATTAATTTCCGCGATGTATAATGAAACAGTATGGCATACCAATTATTGCAATCCAATTTTTGTAAAATGCTGCAGCAATATTTCTTATAGTCTTGGGTGGGAATAGATTCAATTTAACATGTAAATGTATCTTCATATATTAGAAAATATATATAACTAGTAGATGTACAATATCAATATGAATGACGTCGAATCTTTTTTTAAGTTTCTGAAAGTATTCCATGGGTGATTTCGGGTGTCTAATAATTTTATTTTCATGACCCACTAATGAAAGTCATATTATAGCTCTCTTTCCAAATACTCATAAATTTAGAAAACATTTGTTTAGCAGATGATTGAATTTGGGGATCAGTCAGTTACAGAAATTGTTTGAAGCCATGAGTTGACTGAAGATATACATGCATAAAAAATTCCATTTCTAAAGGGTATTTTTGAAATTTGAAATGATAGTGAATATAATTTTCCAAAATAAATTCATAATCTATTTCGGAAACAACTACATTTAAAAATACTATATAGGGGACAATATTACATTGGAAAATAGCTTGCAGAATAGAAATTGTAAAATGTAAAATATATTGTCGATTATTCGTGGTGAGGAAGGACTTTCATTCTTTTGCTTATAGGCATATATCAGTGTTTTATGATATGTAGAAACTATAAAAAATTTTATCTTTAAGCATATGCTTAAAATATTTTATTGATAGATGTATTCTTAAGCATTCGCAATAATATGTCATGCATCGTTGTTAAGTTTCATTATTTCTAGAAGTAAAAAGCTATTGGTCTCAAATCTCCTTTTTAAAATTGTTGCAAAATATTTTTAATTGCTCAAATGGAAGCATCGGCGCATAAAGATAGAGATAACTAAACTTTGGGATGAGAAAAAAGAGCTTCATTCAAAACTATATTTACCTACTGCAAATTGCTTAATGGCTTCTCTGTCTAGTCTATTTTTTGACAATCCCTATTTTGGCACCTTTACGATACCCGCATAATAGGGCTTGACTTTTGGAAGCATCTTTCAGGAATTGTCAATAAAAATTAACCATGCCAAGAAGTGCGCAAATTATATATGATGTCCCCTAACATAAAATTCCAAAAGGCTGAGACTTTTCAGGAAGAGTTTCTGAAAATGAGCTTGTAATATATATATATAAAAACCAGAAAATTATCTTTCTTACTTTCTAAAAATAGATTTGTTCATATCAATTCTTCATTAATGTTAGACATATAGAAATAATTAGATATTGAGAATTTTTGAACAATTACGAAAAATTTAAAATTGACACTTTTTTTTTCTTCTTTGAGATATATTTGTTGCATAAACGGATTTGAGTTGGACTCCATTCTTTAGTTTTATATTTTAAAGTCGAGTTTGGTTTAAAAATGATGTAACTTTTATATGCCTTCCAGAGCATAAAATGGGCCGAGGTAGCCTTGTGGTCAAGGTCGTGGACTAGCGACCGGTGGTTTTCGTTCAGTCACGAGTTCGATCCTTGGCTGCCAAAGATCCACCGTGTAACACGTTAAATCTGTTCGGGGCCCAAAGTCCTCCCTATGGTGTGGTGTGGATGCAAGGAGAGGGGGGGTGCCAGCTCAGGTGTCGTCCTCGTCACTTGACCGTGGTTCAAAATTACGAGGTCTGTCACCAATAGCCCTCGTGTAGCTTCTAGTGTGACGTTAATAAAAACTAAACAAAACTAAAAATCCAGTGCATAAAAATTTTGACTTATTGCTAGTGGATTTTTTATTTTTTTTGCTCATTTCTTTCAAAGAATTCCTAGAACATACAATATTGCAATAAAGGAATTCAGTTCATTGAGAGAAATACTCTAAATTTCATTACTTAATTTTGATCTTGCTTCAATTTCTATACATTTCTTTATGATATTCAAAATTTTATCATTTATGAACAATCTCCAGGAATTTATAGGACTACTATTTAGGAATATGAAGTAGATCCCTGACTTTCTTTTAGAATATTTTAATAGGTCGTCGATCAGGAGAAATTGAACACTGCTGATGAATTTTCCGTATAGTTCATCTTTCTCTTCTTCCTAATCAATTTGAAGGAGTGATTGCCCTCATTATTACTTTTATTTTTTTCCTAACACTTTTACATTTCTTTGTTGTTTTATGAATTCCTGAACTGCATTTACTTGGAATATTTTCGTTTAGCTCACTGTCACTATAACTGGTTTCAGATAATGAAATCGTATGAACATTTTCCACAATATTTCCTTCGTCGTTTATAACAACGTTTTCATTATCATCATCACATGTATTATCATCGCAAGAAACATTTTCTGAGCATTTATTTAGCAATTTCAAAGCTTCTTCTTTCGAAAGACTTCTTCTGATAGGTGGCATCACTAAACGTGTATAAATCTGAAATGTCTCTTATTCGTTTTCCTTCTGCTTAGTTTACAATAGGGAAAGTATTCTTTTTACTTAGTTTCTAGCGTATTACAGAAATAAGAACATTCTACAACATTCAAATACATAGATGCATTAGCTTCTAATCCCAAAAGCTCAAACATCTGTCTAACAGATACTTGGCAAATGTTTGGACATGCAATCTTCTTATTCTCACTTTTTTTCAAAAACGCAGGTGCAAAACATCTCCTTATACAGTTCTTTTGTAGCTAAAAAATGTAGAGTTGAAATTCTGGTTCAAATAAAAGAAAAGGTACTTATCTTGCTCGTATCATCTATGACCCCCGTGGTAGTTCTAGATATACAAACATATAAATAAAAAAGTATTCATTGGAATTTAACTAAATTCCCTTATAGACATTAGACTTAATATTTAGGAAAAGTCAGAAAATTAGAATCCTTAATTTTGAAATCAAAACTGTGAAACGAGCAAATACTCACGTCTTGGATCACAGATGATCCGTTTCAATAATTCTTGTGTTAAATATGCTTTTCTGTCCAATTCAGAAATAGCTATTTAAATGACTTCTTTTTTCATATTTGAATCTTTATGAATGAAAATTCTTCTTTAATTTTGGGAAATATTAAAGAAATTTCTTATATATGTAAGCTTATTATTTTATTCTTTTTTTTTTTCAGATGTAAATTTTCTTATGGTAGCTTTCTTATAGAAATAATTAAATTATTTAATATGAACTAATTTTTATCTTAAGATATTGCTTTGTGGTGTTTGTAATTTATACAATTTATTACAGTAGTATCTCCTTAAAGGGGTTCTCTGCTTAAGGCACATTGATGATAAATTTCAAATATAAGATAGAGAAATGAATAAAAACAGAAATAATCCCTTAACCCTCCCCACTTAATCTCTTAGGAATTTCATCCAAAGAAGCGCGAAGTATAATACTTCTGATAGACCCTTTTCTTAGAAAGGGTTAATTTGTTCCTAAAAACGTCATGGGCACCAACGTTACGACACTATACAAGCACTCTTTTTACTTTAACTTAGTTTTATTCGAATTTTATTTCCACGTGCCTTCAGAATCCGCCGGCAGTAATTCTATTGCTGCATCGTGAGTCCAAAATCGAGGTAGGTGTGAAACTACTTTATAAAACAAATATTCCTACAATAATTTAATTGAAATATGTAACCAATCTATGTTATACGTTTAAATTAAAAATAATAAAGATTTCAATTTACCCAGGATTCATTTAACATAACTAATTCATTCGAGTCTTTTCCCTTTAACAAGCATGTACACTAAGAACTTGAAAGAATAAACAATATTTAGAACATTAACTCATAAGAAAGGCGAATCAGCTGCTTTATAGCTCTGACTTAGTTTGATGAATTTAGAACCTACAATTTTTAAGTTAAATAAAGAACAACAGCAATATGCTCATTAACATTATATGAGAAAAAGCAAAATTACAGATATTATAAATGTGGTAATCTGGGGATTATTTTTGTATTTTTTTCAATGAATAATTTTCTGATTATTTTTTATAGTTTTCTGAATTTTTATCAAAAACTCATTTACTTCCATGTAATATTTACTTATCTTTGTATTTGAATATTTTTAAACGCAAATGATGATAAAAATATTACAATTAACTTATGTAATAACTTATTAATACCAACAAAAAAATTTTATTGGAAAAAACTATGAATCCAAGACATATTTTTAGAACTTTTACAGTTCGTAGACCAAAAAATGATTGAAAACGCTGTACTTGGTAATAGTTTAAGTAATAAATTTTATATGATTAAAAATAACATAAATTTTCTTTTGGGGACTAATTTTGATGATTATTTTTATTTAAGTTATTGTTATAAATTATAGATAAAAACGAAACGATTAAGAAACCTTCATAAAATATTAAAGGGCTACGTAACCGTTAAGCTACAAACACGGAAAAAATAATAAAGAATGATTATTTATTATTCCAAAATTTGAGTAACAATGGAGCATAAAAATTCTCTTATAAATTTCCCTACAATTACTGTTTCAAAAAGAATTATCTTTGAAATTTTCAAGAGTTCTGTTTCATGTGCTAAATAATAACAAGTAATATTCATTTTTTAGTTATAAATTAACGGTATTGACTTTAATTTTATAGATAACTATATTTCTAAATTGTTGTTGTTATCGTGTTAGTCTTTTGGTTTTTGGTTTTGTATTGCCTCGAAAGCATTGTTTTCATATTGGTAGTCAAGGACTAAATTTGCATAATACAAAACACAAAACAATGTCGATCAAGCAACTAATTCGTATAGTTTTTTTCTGAGTTGCTTCAGAGTTGAATGTAACATTTGGAAGAAGTTTACTTATTGTTAAATTTTCTTTTCGAATATTTTGTGAATGTCTAGACATCAGAAATAAATTTTACGATGAATCAATTCTAGGAACTTCACTTTTTGTCAAATTTTCTTTTGAAACATTTTGTAAATGTCTAGACATAATAAATAGTTTTTACGCAAAGTATACAACTTATTAAGCTGAATTTAGGTCTGGGCATGGATCCAATTTTCCTAAAAAGGTAATTAATGAGATATATGGAGTATACTTAAGATGTTTCTTAAATTTCCTATAAAACTCCGGTTTATATTAGAATTTTAAGCAACTGATAATGTCTAATATTAAATTTAATCAAATGTGTCTTAAAAATTTCGAATCATTATTCATTAAAAATCGTTGATAATTTATATCAAAACGAAATATTTTAATCCATTTTCTTACGATGTTATTTAAAAGTTATTTGCAGGTAAGAATTTTCAATAAGTAATCATTGTTCAATAAATAAAATTTTGATTATTTTACATCATTTTTATTTTTCAGTCAAACGATTTTTACGTGATTATTTACCCTAACATTCAAAACAGGTATTAAATATGTGACGGAAAACTCCGCTCACATGTCAAACATTTCAGAGATTTTAAGAGTTTGAAGACAGAAGGAAAATTAATTGATTAAATTTAATTAATAAAGATATAAAGTTCAAAAAGATTCATCACATAAATTTTATACTATGCTACTTTTGCCCTGCCCCGTTTCTGTAAATTCGTTTCCTATGTGAGAAGAAAGCAGTATGATTGATCCGAAATGTCAAAGATCACATTGAAAAAGATCCGGAAATTTTTTCCACAAGATTAAGATCGTGATCGATGGTTTCCGCAGTCGAGACATTAAAAAAAAGATCAAAGTAAACAGAAAAACTACAGAGAATCGAACAAGTTTAATACCAGTGGGTATGATGAAACGATTTGAGGGTAAGTTCCGGTCATCAAAGCTACATTTGCTGAATATTTTTATGTAATTACTTTTTACTTCTAAGGTCACTTTTATTACATCAATATTTTCTAAACAGCAATACATTATAGAGCATTGTCTAGAAGTTTGGATAAGAGTTAAATGTAATTCTTATAATTAAAATTGATAAATATGTAATTTAGGTAGGTAATTGAAAGGTAATATTTTAATAAAGAATAGTACCCTTTGGATTAAGGATTTTCTGTAATAAGATGATTTTAAAAACTATATAATTTTATAAAATATTTCCAGTTACTTAAGCATTAAGTATTATTTTATTTTGTTACATTTATTAACATTACTATTTTCTTGCTTTGATCATGCTTCAAGCTAATTATATCTCTTGTACCTAAATAAAGTTTACATTTTAAGGTATAACTTGCAATTGTGTGAAATCGGATACCATGTTACGAAAGGGCACAATTTTGATGCAGTTACGTTTTAATAAGCGATGCAATCAATTTCATTTCATTTCAGTTACTTTTTAAAGAGGATCTGCATTCAACTCATACTCGCTGTATTAAATTACACTACTTCGCTATTTGAAGTTGATTTACTGAATGTATTGTCCTACAATTAAAGAGTTCTTAAGATACAATGGTTTTCCTTGGTTATCAAAGAAAGTTTACAGACACACAATGAAAAACAATTCTTTTATTAGTGAATCACTCAAGTTGTTTCAAGTGTAAAGAATAACGAGATATAACTAATAAGGCTTGCAATATTTTAATAAAAGTGATTCTGATAAGTTCATTTCTAAGCCATTCTTTTGCAGATTAAATATTCTGCATTATGTATTATAATTTTATAATTATGAAAATCACATAAACGGTTAGTTTGCTTAACAGTTAAAGCAGAATATGAAAATCCAAATATTTGTAATTCGTTTTTTTTTAATTCCCAGCAATTTAGATATTTAAATTGATCAAAACACCTAAGTACATCATAATAAAAATTCAGGAACTACAATTGCTTTTTACTTTTTGATTTACTTTAAAACTCAATTTGATGGCTTAACCTGTCTCTCGCAGCCCTTGAAAACTAATTGATTCATATTATAACAAAAAATGCTAAAACATATAAATTGGTCTTATCTAAATAAAACTGCATAAAGTTGTCTGTTAATCATACAACCCCTTTTACTGTTAAATGAGGGAGACAAACATTGTTCAAAATTTTACCACATAATTAATAATGTACGGGATTGTATAAAATACAGTGTATAACAAAAAAATAAAAAAAATAACAGACGCACCAAGAAGAATTTGCTCGATTGTAATGAAATTTCGTACGAAAAAACCTTCGGACCAAATATGCGAAAGATTAAAAATTTCGTATTCAAATAATGAATAGCGGGAGCTACAGCGCATCGAAACTGCACACTCAGCAGGTATATATAAGAAGTGATTCTCAATCTGATGGTCAAATTTTCTGTTGCATTGCGGTTTAGGAAACCTTTCAACGACTGAAAAAATACCTTGCCGTAGGATTCGAGCTCATTACGAGCAACTGTCAGAGTTTGAAAGAGGAATTAAATCATTGGATTAAAAGAAGTAGATTGGGCAATTCGGAGAATCGCTCGTCATATGGGTCGAAGCGACACTGCGATTAGAAGATGCTGGCAAAATTTAGTGGACAAGGGAAGATTTCTGCGTAATGATGGTAGTGGTCGACCTAGGGCCACACCAGATCGAGAGGACTTAGTGATTGTCAGATCAGCTGTCACATCAAGTAATTCATCATTATCAAGCATCAGACGTGCGACCCGTACACGAGTGTCTACCATGACCATTCACAGACGACTGACCAACCATTACGATATTTGCCTTTATTACTGCACACTGTCGAGCCAGATTACAATGGGGCTTGACTCGATCAGGTTAGAATGATGCTGACTAGAAACGTATAGTTATTAGCGACCAATCTCGCTTCCAACTGCGTCCTGACGACCATTGAAGGCGCTTCTGGAGACACTGGGGGCAGCGTGTCGATATTGCTTTCACTACTGTACGCCACACAAGCCCTCAACCAGAAGTTATGGTCAGGGGTGCCTTTTCCCTTGATAGCCGGCCCTCTTTGGTCGTCATTAGAGGCAAATATATAACATATCGGTACGTCGATGATATTCTGAGACCTGTCTTGCTACCATACTTTTTGCAGTACACTGGCCTTATTTTTCAGCGAGAAAATGACAGACTACATACGGCACGTTTACTATGAACTGTCTTACAGCTTGTCAAACACTTCCTTGACCAACAAGATCTCTCTCCAATCGAGCATGTCTGGGATGACGGAAAGGGGACTGTCTCTACCAGGGAAAGTTGACGACCTAGTCCAACGATTGGAGCAAATTTGACAATAAATACCGCAGGAGACCATCATGGAGCTTTATCACTCTATGTAATGTCGTGTGAGAGCTTGCATCCAGGCTAGAGGAGGGTCAACACCTTATTGAGCTTGTTATTTTGCAACTGTCTAACTCTAAAATAAATAATTCAATTTTTCTGAAATTTTAATCATTTTCTATTCTGTACATAATTTCCCTATCAACCAATTTTGGTCTCCAACGGACTACTCTTTTTTGGTGCATCGTTATTTTTTATTTTTTTTGTTATAAAGTGTACAGTTATTATTGCAAATATTATACGATTTAAAAAAAAAAGAGTAGAATTAACACACTTGTATTTAAAATTACATCTAAAAAAATGTATTAGTTCTTTAGTTGAAACATCAAAAAAGACTTCAATACGTAAAGCAAATTAAATTAAAATGCTTATTTCTCAATTTCAATGTGTTTTTTTTTTCTTTTTTAAATTGACAATTGGTAGATAAGCGAACATACATGACGAAGGAATGAGAGAGTATGATAGCTAGAAGTTTCAATTCTTCATAGAAAATATAAATGACAAATATATATTGATGAAGATTACTAGTTTATTCTTTTAAACATGAAAATTCAAATACTAGTTATGACCAGTAGAAATTATGAAATAATACAGCTAATAGTAAAAACGTTATTTATAAAGACCAGTATTACTAAAACTGTCATATCATACAGTTAATGAATTTAAAAAGAAAACTATAAACATTAATGAAAAAAGCAGCTAGTAATAAGAGCAAATTTTTCGGAAATATCTTTTTAAGTTTTCGATGTAACTTATCAGTATTACACCCAATCTGTATGGATATACACTCACATGCATATATATATATATATATATATATATATATATATGGGGTGGGGAAATGAAACCGTTCATAATAACTTTATTTTTAAATTTATTAAATTTTAATCACTTATGAAAACAATCAAAATATTTAAATTGTCTAAATTCAATATATATAACAACAATTTTCACTCATTTTTGCAAAATTGCTTTATCATATGCTGACTTGCATTGATACTCAAGGTTAATATTCATCATTTTGTTTTTCGACTAATCCCTGGTTTTTTAGAGAGCATACGAGATATAGATTTAGAAAATAAAATTCGTATTTAAAAAATGTCATAAACATAAATGCAAAATGTCAAACAGCTAACATGCTGGAAACTTATTTAAAAGAAACAAACCCGTGAAAGCAACAGGACTTGACTTCTCATCGAGATAAAGTCCGTAGGATACTTCTCCTATACGCGGAATACTGAGCCATGATGATCAATTTGAAATATGTAGTATATTTCTCTTAACCCCAGAATACTAGCGTGTTTATATAAGCCGCTATTACTGGAGAAACGTTAAATTTACGTGCTCAAGTAAAAATCGTTTTATTTACTTATATTACTTTAGTTTTGGTTTTAAATAAATTAAAGTCATTTGACTTTTAAATTTAACATAATTTACACAATTGTAAAATAATTTTACATAATAGTCAGTTACCAATACAATTATTTGCCTATACAAAATTATATGTCTTCTGGTGATCTCCACATATAGCTTTTCCACATTTGCGTTGGATTCTGCCCTATACCTTTCACCAGATAAGGTTACATTAAACATACCTCTAGTTGACAAATGGTTATTTTGTAAAGCGGAAGTTAGTATTAATATTCCAAACAAGGCATTCATTTCATCGCAATTTAAATTATTTAGAGAACCTTTCAAACCTTTTGCATAACCTATCTTTCGGTTTATTTCTGCATTTGCGTAAGAATTTTTTTCTTTACTACATCGGAAATAAGCAATTTAAATCAACCAAATCGTCCTTGGCAAAGCGAGCCTTACCAACTAGACCTGGTCTAATAGGAATAAAATGTTTTGCATTAGTTTTCTGGTTAGTTTTATCAATAATTTTCGTATACTAATCCTAACTATTTATTCCTTTTAATAAGTCAGCATCCAAAAATATAATAAGACCTTTTCCACTTAGTTCTTGAATATTTAAAGTCTTTCTATTTTTCTTCTGAACATATAAATGTAATAAATTTTTCTTCTGAACATAATAATACCTGAACACTTTCACTATCTTCAGATTCTAAAAACAATTCTTGAGTTTTTTCATCTGTTAAGTAGTAGCAGGGTTTGGCCATTTCTTCAACATAGTATGATTGATGAAACCAAATTTTTTTATGTACGCCATTCACAAATCTAAAATTCTAGACTCTATCACTAGGACTACGTTAAAATTATGTGTCTAAAAATCATGTATTACTAGAGGCACGTAAAATTTACGTAGGCAAATTTTTGCATATTTCTAACAGCACCTTAATTTCACGTGGTGTGCTCTAATTCATGAAGCAAGATAAATGAACTGTAGACGAAACAAAAACTCCTGAGCATGCAGCCAAGAAACGCCTCGGAGCTCTCATAATTAAACAAATATATTGGTGGAAGGGAAAGGCCAGAAAAGAGAGTCAATAAAGGAAGGCTACATGTAATATTTACCTTCACTAATGTTCTAGGATTAATTCAGCTAATACTTCTAAATTTCAAGAAACTTCAGGTATATCTTAATATTCGGAAATTATCTCAACAAACAATAATGTTGATGCTTCTGTATCTAAAGAAATTTCAAAAGTCAGCACAATTGCGTAAAATAAGTAAATCAGAAGGTCTATGTCCGAGGAAGAGAAACAAGCCATTCAACAAAGTACAAATAAATTTTGGAAAAGAAACACCTTACTCAGTACCTTAAAATGCTCACTAATTTCATTATTAAAAAATGCATAAACTAATCCAGAAAAGCGCAATCATCATCATAAAATATAAAAAGCAAAATATCCCCATTTAATTCTTTTGAAAGTGATTTTAAAAATTTCGAATACATTTGGATACATCGGATATAAATGTTAAGTTCATTAGTAATACATCTTTAATTTACAATTCTTCATTACATGAATAATAATAAATCAAAATTATTTTAATTATTTATTTTTGAAACAATATTGAATATTTCTAACTTTGCTCTATAAAATGTTTTTACATGTTGGTAAATTAAGACCCTGTATGGTGAATTATGAAACTCTAACTTGCAATATTTCTGTTCAAATAAATCTAACAGCATCAAGTATTAGTCTTGTGTAAATTTAGTAATATTTTCAATTAATTTATTTTATTCACTACTTCGTCGGAGATTTCCTTCTCCTATTATATGACCATTTGATATCTTTCTTATAAGAAAATGCAGTTTATTCCAGAATTTATAATTTTACAGATAATATTTATCAAAGAATGATAAGTTCCCTATCAAGAAAATGGCATTGTATTCAAAATATTTCAAAATTCTGTTAATATAATTTAGGAAATAAGTGAAACGCCACTGTTGTTACGTAAAGTAATTAAAATAATTAAGATTTGCTAATATGTTTTTATAGTCAATTTTCACAAAAAAATCACATTTTCATTTTTTTTAAAATTATTTCTTGAATAAAACATTTTTTAGCTTTATAAAATTGTTTTTATTTTGGTTATACATCACTTAAAAGCCAAGATATTCAAGAATTAGAAAAGCTCAAAAAACAGAATGTGAGTATTTAAATGACCTGATGTCAATATTTAAATTATCTTTTAAGATGCCAAACAGAACTAAAATGACATTTTTTATAATAAAATTTCAGAAAACTTTTGATTTATTTTTTAAAATAATTACAGAATTTGCTAGTGTCGGACAACTTAAAATTTAATGAAATCTGGCTATAATTGTTTTTTATTTACATACAGCGTGAGTTAATGACAACCGTGCTAGTTAAGTTGTAAAACAAAAGTTATTAAGTTTTATTTGAAACAAAAGACAGAACAATTAAGGAAGGTATGAGACGTCGAATTCATGTCAAAAGTATTTCTCGATTCCAAAAATGAAAATTTAAACACCATTCATAACTGCGTGAAACATTCAGGACCATCTGATGCTGTGGAACCTGTTGATGTGTATCGCCTTTTTAAACATTCTGTTGAAATGAGAAAATTATAATATATAAACTTTTTAGTGACGGAAATTTCAAAGGTTATGACGCTGTAAAATGTATTTGTAGTCAGATAACCGTAACAAAATACTAATGTATAGGATATATACAAAAACGTGTTGGAACAAGACTAAGGAAATTAAAATCAAAACAAAAAGGCTTTGGAGAATAGTGGAAACTGACTTTCACGTTGACAATCTACGGGCATCTAGAGCGTGCATGGCTTGTCTAGCCCGGATCGTGAAAAAACTATGATGAAGCTTGATGAAGATGGATTTAGAACTTGCTGAGTGGAGTGTTCGGAGCGGGTCTAAAGAAACTGATGGATGTTTTCATCGATTAATTGCAAAACTTTTCATGACATTGCTATGCGTATCAATGTAAATGATTTAGAAAGCATGCAACGTGCAGTAACTGTGGCAGTTTTTCACTGAAATGCAAAACAACCAATGCATGGTCAATTTCCTGTTGAACTGGAAAGATGGTACAAATATCAATGAGCC
Source organism: Nephila pilipes (assembly GCA_019974015.1). Lineage (NCBI taxonomy): Eukaryota > Metazoa > Arthropoda > Arachnida > Araneae > Nephilidae > Nephila > Nephila pilipes. The sequence continues at coordinate 321,235 of BMAW01037947.1, read as the reverse complement.
ATATCAAACAATAAATAAATCAACAAGAATAACAATAAAGGACTTTCACAAAATCCGATTAACATTATTAAACCAATATACATCAGAATATTTGATTAAGGACTATGAGAAAAATACTTACCAGGAAAAACTCAAAATGCAAATGAGTGCTTCTGGGGAAAATTATTCCAAAAGACGTTTTTGTTGCATTACCAATACTGTGATTAGGAGGATACATAGCACTAATTCAGTTTAATAATGGATTTAGCACTAATTCAGTTTAA
>BMAW01037947.1:262298-320962 GCA_019974015.1 Nephila pilipes | reverse complement strand
TAGCACTAATTCAGTTTAATAATGGATTTAGCACTAATTCAGTTTAATAATGGATTTCAGAGATTATTAGATATATTGCAAAATGTCGGTGTGCCTACCGGTTTATTTACAATAAAAAAAAATTTGCAGAACCTATTGAAGATGAAGTAACAGAGTCAAAATGACATTCTTTATTAATGGTTAAAGTTTCCAGAAAAAAAATTAGATCAGTTAAAAAGGGTGGAATGGCTAAAAATTAGCAAACGAAATGTGTAAGCCATAAAATTGATCAATTTTAAGTAAGCAGTTGTGTATATATAGAAATTATATGATAAATTGTACCGAAAATGAAATTTTTTAAAGTCTTTTTCTGCAAATTTTGAAAATTCCAAAAATTATAACTCAAAAAATTACTGTAAAATTTGTTTAAAATTTGGTACTATTTTTTCTCATAATGTTTTCTAGAGAGTGAACTAAAATAATGTTAAAAAGAGGTGTCTTTAAATTATGGTATATTATTTGTATAGCAATTTTGTGAGATATGGCAAATTTCTTGTAACGGCTCTTCGTCTAGCTTTAAAATTCTTATTTATTTAAGTAGCCAGTGGTTTCAGCTCATGCCCTAGATACATGCATAAGGTTGATTTTGATACTAAATTTGCACAAATTAGGTATATAGATTTTCATGTAGTATTTTTGAAATTTTTCTAAAATTTCTTCGAAACTCTCCATAAATTTGCTAATTTTCTGAAACTAAAGTAATTTATTGCAAATATGTATTTAACATAGCTTATTCAAGTAGAAACTGTAGTTAAAAAATATAAATATTTCTCTAAATGATGTGTTTTAAAAGAAAACTACTCCGAACATATTCGTGTGCATTAAATGAAAAAACTGTTGAATATGTAGTGTTCGGGTTCTAAAGAAAAATTTGTTTTTTTATAAACTGTTATTTTAAATGAAAATTTAATTTTGCTAATTAATTTTATTTACAGGAAAATTTATGTCTTAAGTGTTACTTACAATACAGCATTGTGTGCGTAAAAGGCTTTTGAACAATTTATTTGACGTATAATATTTGTAAATAAACCAACAATAAAATTGAGCTCTGTAGTGTTTTGTTGCACAGGAAAACTACAGTTTTATAAAATGTTATAATTTAAGTAAAAGTTAGTTTGTTAGAAAAGTATTATTTAATGTAGTGTATTGAACACGTAAAATATATTCCTGTGGTAACATTTGCATTTGTAATATTTGCAAATAATTTTAATCATAAGAGTGTGATTTCCATGCCCTGTTGATAAGTATGGCAAACAGCAGATGAACATGATTTTTTTTGCTTCTATTCATATCTTCATTCATGGAACATATAAGAAAACTTTGTTAATATTGTTTCTGTCGCTTCTCTTTTTATACATTGTTCAGGCATCTTTATAATCTCAAATAATGAAAATGTCTTTCCACCCTCTAATTATTTTTTGCTTGGTCCATGCACCATTTTAATTCAGAATTTAGGAGTCTGGCTTTCACGTGACCTTCCATTTTTAGTTTATTGTCAAATTTGGATTATACCTCATTTAATTTAGCAAAATGTTTAAGTTATCTTTAATGTCATTCTATAAAATACCATTAAATATTACGTTTGTTTGCAAAGGGAACGTTTATACTTTTTAATTCACATTAAGTAAACACCTCTGAACAAAATGTTCATATGATGTTAATTTGTTAAAGGGCTAAAATTTGGAAGAATAAAATTATGATATTCACCTTCTGTGCTTAAATGATTTTTCTGAAGCGAAACTGAATGTTTTAGAAATACATGGAATTTTCAAGATGATAGTTGGATTGTAAACACTATCTCTTGACAGATTTTGTGAACCGATACAAAATTACTCAGCGATTTATTCTTGAGCCAGTTGGAAAATTGCAGGATCCTCTAAAACTCACTATGCTATTTACTGTTACATTAATTTTTTGTTACAGAATTTATGGCTCATGGAACTACAATGGGATTATGAGCTTTCATCTGACTTCAATGATGAGTGGTCTCGATGGTACAAGGGATTTTCAGAACTGAGAAAAATGACAGTTCATATATTTATTTTGGATTCATTTGACTGAAACAAAGAAATCCATTTTTCTCAAATGTGAATCAAAATGGAGTAGCTGTACATACTTAAATAAAATATGAACAAATTTCTGTAAATTTGATGATTTCTCAAAGTGGAGTTGCACAAGTGAAGAAAATATCCTTGCCTCGTTTAGAATTACTGGCCTCTGATCGGTATAAAATTAGGAACTTAGAGTACAAAATTTCAAATCTAAGATTTATTTTAGAACGTTTTCAACATCTTTTTAGCGGGACTCTAAAATTACATTATACTGAATCAAAGGGTCCGGCAGATGAGGGTAATCATTCATCCGAAATTGTGAAAAAGAAATTTAAAAAATAAGTAAACCAGTTTTTTTGGTTCATTCCTCTAACAAAACCGATTCCGATGATGTCATGACGCATGGATTTCATGCTTCTTCCCTGTTGAGTGGCGACAATTGGTGGACTTTTGCGGTCAATTTGATAAAAACCACACTTTCCCAGCTAGTGATTGATACCTATGTTTGACGAATTGAGAGATTTACACCAAGTTATGAAGAATCTTGTATGAGTGAAAACAAATCATCTATTGATTTTGATAACTATTCCGAAATAACTATGATGGTGATGACTAAAAAATATGTGCAGATTGTCCTATCAGGTAAAAAAGGACATAACAAGTAATTTTTTTTAAAAAACAAATTTATCTCTTTTTTTGATTAAAGAAGAATATTTCATGTTCGTAGATGGCTTGGAAAGGTGTCTTTGTCATTTATTCAAATACATCCAGCGATCCTGCGAAAAAATTGTAAGTTAAAAAAATTATTTTGTAGTATACATAAATGATCATTACATAGTGGCTCTCAAGGAGTAGCAAATTATGGACATTTAAACTTTTTGCCCTTTAGGTGGCAGAGATTTGGCCAAAAAAATAACCCATTCTGCTTGTCCTGTTTTAAATACAAGTCCAACTTGCCATGAAAGCTTATGGGAGACTTACTGTATAAATGAAGGAAATTCGTGTTATATCTATTATGTGTAATATAATTAGACCCATGCGAAACTTTTTTGTTGCTTATAAAAACCCCAGAATGAGTGAACTGAAACAAGAGAATTTATAAAAGCTATAAAAAATGTCAGTAATTTTTATTGAAGGAAATCTTACATTAATTCATGGAAAGCATTACATAATATTTTTTATTGTTCTTTGCTGTTATAACATGATATATTTTGTATGTGACGAAGCCGTCGACTTTCAAATGCACTGCTTTATTTATGATTAGATTTAGAGTGTTTGTGTCTAGTTACGTAGACTGATTGGAATGCCTAAGTCTAGTTTCCATTATTATATTGTTAGAAATTATATTATTAAATTCTGATATTATTTTGTTATATATAGTTAGCGTATAGTTTGGAGAGCAATAAATGGTGCTACATTGACAGCACTATTAGTTCACAAAATTTTATATATATATATATATATATATATATACCACCAGGTGTGTGTTCGTGACCATGTGTACTTTTGCTACTACATTTATAAGATAAAAAATGAACAAAAACTACAAAATTTTTGTAAGAAATCAGCAGAAATAAAAGTCTTTATCATAGAGATTTTTTAAAAAAGAACGAGCAATCAAAATTTGTAAGCAAACAGAATAAATTTTTATATGAAAGGATGTAATCGTAGCAAAATGTTCTTCTACATCGAATTCAATTTTAGAAATCTAACTATGAATAAAACTATAAATTATTTATACATATAAAGATAACGTGTAAAAATACGTATATAATTCTATGCAATCTGTGTAACACAATTTAAAATTAAATTATGAGTACATACTAGAAAAGAAACATTGGAACTAAAGTTCAGTAAAAAGGTTAATTCCTTACTTGAACTTTTCGAACTTACTTCAGAAAATAGCCTAAGGAAATCACGAATCTCGATAAAGTGAGACGGCGAGACCTTAAGAGATTAAAAACTAGTTCCGATTGTCAAGTGAATATAAAGGATTTCCTGGAATTGTGAGATGTACTTTTAACAGAGTAGTTTGGAGAGACATCACTTAGAAATAACAATATTTCAAAAGTCTCTCGGTGCAATACTCAAATAGATGTAGTGTAAATAACAATACATAATTTAGACTGAAGGTATTATTTCTCAAAGTTAAGTGAAACAAATCACCTTAATTGTACTAAAAAATTATATAAAATACATACAACATAAGTAACTGAGTGATAAGTTATTAATTAAGTTGAAAACATCAAAATTTTATAAATATGTGGCATTTTATACTTAAACACAAGATATTTTTACTTTTAAATAGTAGTTATATTAGTTATTGTATCTTATTCTTCGGTTCAGGGAACAAACGTTCAAAGGATGAATCAGTATTTTTGTGCTTAAATGTAAATTGTCATTTCTAACTTAATTATGACATTTTATGAATTAAATACCTTTAACTGCAAAAATGTCATTTTTTAAGATATGTTAAACTGTTTAGGTATATTCAAATAATAAAGCATTGCTTATTAAATCGCAAAAATAAGTTAATAACATTATATGATTTGTAAGTAAAATGAATATTGAATAAATTAAATAGAGTTCCAAAAATTTCGCATTATTCTTAATATAATACGCAGTTAAGTATGTTTTGATTGTCAAATAAATGAGATATTTTCATGTCTGTATCATAAAATGAGTGTAGTTGGTAGAAAATACGTCCGATTTTTATTGTTGTTTGAAATAACGAAACTCTTTACAGTTGCAAAAACATAATTAGCATGAATAAAAGAGGAAAACCCATAGAAAATAAATAAATATATGAGATAAAATATATACTGATTAATACTTTGGTTATAACTGTTATTCAATGCAAAGTTTGGAGTTATAGTAACAACATAATTCATTAATAGTATTTGAGAAAATGACAACTAGCATAAACCTTCAAAAATAGAACTATTACTTGTAAATATTGTACAATTAAGATTGCCGAGCAATAAAAGAAGGTGAAAGGTAATAGTTTCAATTCATTTTCATCTTCAGAATGATTCAATAAAACTTAACGTTTGAAAGTTATTATAGAATAAACTACAAAGTGATTGAAAAATATTTTTATATATGATAACATATTAAATACTCAATTAACTGAATTTAGATTATTAATTGATAAGGCAAGGATTTCTTACGTATTTTTGGCATATACGAGGCCCTAGAAATAATATTTCAATATGTCCCTTATAATTGTTCAATAAGTGCCTAGAAATTCTAAGAGATGGCACTTGCATCATCGAAAATGGATGGCATTTAGTACTCATTATGACTCTTTCACTAGACAATTGTCTACATCTTAATTATTTCCATCACATAGTTAGAATTTTACTAACGATTGAAACAAGAAAGTTTTGTTTATTTGAAATATGGAAAAAGTGAGTTTTGTAATTAAGATGTTCAAAATCAAAAGAGATAAAAGTTAAGTTGGATCAAGTTCTTGCCCATCTGATCCTGTTTTTAACTATTCAAAATTGGGTAAATGGGTTTAAACATAGCCGTATATCCGCAAAAGAAGAGCGTCATTTGGGACGTCCAGTGGACATGACTGCTCCAGGTCTTTCACTTAACACAGGCCTGCGATGACAAAAATACAATGAAATTGATAGCTGAGCTTTATGATTTCAAACATAATAATGAAAAACTTCTATCACTTAAATTTTCTTGAAAAATTTAGTTTTAATTAGATTTTTAATAACTAAACAATTTGCCAGAAATGGTTTTCGACTTCGAATTTCTTTCATCAATGGCAGACATTCATTCTATAGTGGTGAAACGTACATAATATCACTCTATGACACCTCTCCGTCACCGTACCTTCCTCTCCGTTGCAATCTCTCTCTATTAGTAGCATCACTCAAATCCTTCAGATTCTTATTTTGGTTAACTAACCCATCAGGATCTCTCGCTAAACAAGTGTTATCGGCGGTCACCTTCAGAGATTCATCTGGAATGATTTTCAACGTGTTATCTTTCTTAAGACTGAACTATCGCGATTTTAATGGAGTCATCAAATATATATAAAATATATGTCTGCATGAGAGACTCAGTTTACCTCTCTTTTACTTAGAAAATTGTGTTCTTACCATGAGCAAAGTAAGATAAAAAAAAAAAGAGACTTCGAAATTCTGAGCTTCGACTCAATTTTTATTTCATGTATAGTGCTGTGCGTTCACTGATACATTGACAAGCGGGAATTTTGTCACAGAAACAACTTTAACAGTTGTGTTTTTCTCTGTGAGTTTCGTGAAATATGACTGAGTTTGAGATTGCTAAAATTGGCCAGATGACTTATGTTACTTATGCGGTGAATATAGTGTAATTAAAAATCGCATGAGGTAAAGATATGTAATGCACATATTTTGGAAGACAACTTTATTTCACGTATTTTTGTATGAAACTCGGAGACCAGGACAAATCGCGAGCTCCTCATAAATTTTGTGTGTAGTTTCTAAATAATCTAATCTTCTAGCACAAAGAATAAAAGCTACTTTATGATTTGGAATTCATGTTACATGCGGTTTGTCAAACCCCATACTGAGTATTGCTACTTTTGTTTCTGCCATGTTTGGGAGTATAACCAAAAAATAATAAACTTATTTGCTGTCGGACATACGTCCCATTCCTCATGCACATAATGTGCCGGTGTTTGTGCCTCTCACTGAATTGCCAATCATCCCTTCAAGGTCTTCAGACTATGATCATCCACAAGTTAGCTTAATTTTTGGATTCCAGATAAAAAGGAAAATACTTATTGGCCAGGAAACCTCTTTTTAATAGTACAGGAATAGAGAAAAAGAATTTGCGAAGTACTTAGAGGAAGACGAGAACCGGGTCTATTGTTCAGACGTTCCCGGATTGATGAGCAAATTTAATGTCAACCTATGATGAAGATTAATAACTGTTTATATATTCATTGAAAATGAGTCTTTTATCTATCCTTCTTCATCTCGAAAGATAGTATACGCAAATGTACAATTTAGACACTCTATGTATTTAAAAGAACACTATGGAAAGTTGTCTCTCGTCCTCAACAAAATAAAATTGGTCGACCACAGTTGGACCAGTGGCACTGATTTGAAAAATCATCTTAATGCTTCTTGGACAACAAGGCGGATATATAAATTTTACATATTCCATTTTTGAGAGGGTCAACCGTGATAAGATTCAACATTGGGTCAAAATAGAATTACCGACAAAACTTAATCCTAAGCCAGGCGACAAGAATGTGATTCGGGAAGAACAAAGCATTGTTTCCTTCTCTGCATGTAAAATTAAGAGCAATGAAGTAGATTGTCAAGGCTATTCCAAAGATGGCAATTGTTTCAAATACCTGAGCAATACGTTTCCAAGTTTATCCTAAGTTTAAACAGAGAATCTTTGCTTGTCAAGATATCTGAAAGCTTTTGAAGAATAAAGAACTTGAAATTAGTATGACGACAAAGAAAAAAGAAGCTTGGGTAACCTTCAAAGATGCATTCAGAAAATTTCTGTTTAGTTACAAGGATCCTTAATACAAAGCAATAGTAATGAATATGCTGGATTAATTTCAAGCGATGAAATGTTCCATGAGTGCCATTTCCTTGAATAGAAAAGAATACGTACTTATATAGAAGCTTTTTTGTTTTATTTTTTGCTGTTTAAAATTTGTTTCAAACGTTCATGCACATAGGCATAATATTTGATCCTCTTCGTCAATAGCTTATTTTGGTAAATTACATCAATAAAAATGAAATGAAATAGTATCTTCGTGATTTTCTTTTATAAATTGTTATATATTTAGATACATATAATTTAAACTTGAAAAGATGTTTTTTTTATTTTTCTCACGACCAGAGGCGGCTTGTGAAATCTGGTAACAGCGGTTTTCGTCTATTTCCTGAAAAACCAATTTGTCTTTCCAAGAATCGATATTTTCGTAGAGTTAGCTGGATAAAATCCACTGCTATCAGCATGGTAAATTATTCAAGATAATTACTTTTCAAATAGGATTTCAGCAGAAATATCGATAAAGATTTGATAAAATTCCTAACCTGAGGGAAATGGAGGTCAATTTCCAAATCGGCACATCAAATAACATTAAAATCACCAAAAACGATTTTTGTATCTTTAAAAAATGTTTAATGTTGTAAGCCTGTATAATGGACAAAATCCGAAATAATGTTTTGAAAGATTGACAAATCAAAAAGCATGAAATAGCTTAGGCTACTAGTATATCTAAAAGGCATTGTTTTCAACTTTGTGCGAAACATTGGATGTGAACAAACTCTTGACATAACTCTCGCAGATACACTATTACTCTCCAGAGGCAAAGAAACAATCAAAACAGTGAGTTTCTGAATTCGAATGGTCTCCATAGAATTCAAAGACAGTGATATCGGCAGATGAGGTGATGACATGGAATCATTTGTACCAATTACTTTTAAAAAGTAAAAACAATAACTGGAGAGCGTTATGCATCGTTATTGCACCGGTTAAATGAAGAAATGTAGAGAAAAATGTTTTCATTTGAAAGCTTCAATGAAACGTTTCCATTTTCATTTCAAAAAGAGAAGTTTCCTTCTCCTTCAAGACAGTGCACGGAGGCCCAACTGTGCAGATTCGATGGCCAAAAGCATGGAGTTAAAGTTCGACATCCACAATATTTACCGAATCTAGACCCAGTGACGTAGTTTTTTTTTTTTCCAAACTTAAAAAAAATTGCTCGATGGAAAACTGTTCACGTCGAGCGAAAAGGTCATCTCCCAAACAGATACCTATTTTGAAGACCTTCCGAAATCTTACTTTCCAGATGACTTTAAAAAATTGGAGGATGGTTTGGAAAAGTGTATGGAATTGAAAGAGTATGTTGAAAAAAAATTACCTAAAATAATTTTTGCTCTATCTTTTTCTAAGGACTTATTGAATGACATTCGTATTTACTGTGAATATCTTTTATACCTGTTTTACATAAATAACATGCAGTATACTCTGATCTAAAAGAGTTTCTCTGAAAGGAATTTTAATCTGTGAAATGTAATATTATTTCTAGTTTTAATACTTCTTTTCGTGGGATGCTATTGTGTTACACCCATTCTGACTTTAATATCGAGTTCAAGTTTATTTTCAAATTTTTATACAAATAAGTAGGAATGGAAGAAAAACGGATTCTCTGATTTCCTTTATGAGTTTTACGCTAAGCAAGGGCAAAACGAATCAACAAACTGAATAGAAGACAGGTGACAGATTAGATTTTAGGGTTATATTAAGTGGGAAGCTTACGTTTTCTTGTAATGCTGTGATTATGAGTAATTGCTTTTAATATTGATACACTGTGTCAAGATATATTCTTATATTATATGATATTAACAATTTCCGTCTCATTTCAACTACTTACATTTAGGATATTCTATTCTACTCAAATAAAGACTTGCTTTTATTAACATTCTTAAGAAAAGAGTGATAAATGCATTTATTTATGAAAGTAAAAAGAACAATTAAACTCGTAAATTTCAAGGTGAGTATGTCTACTTTATTAGTAATGAATCAAGTGAATTCGTAAAGACTAAAAATGTAATTTTATCAATTATTAATTTTCAGTCTTATAAATCAAAAAATAAGATTTTGCAATGCGATTCAGAAAAAAAGGTAATCTTCTATTACTAAAATTTCTTTAAAGATGTAATTTTTACTGTAATGCAATGTTTATTGGAAAGGTAGATATACACTTCTTCTCTATTTAAAAAAACAAATGTATGGAATTTTCAAAAAGAAGTAGAACGAACATAAATCAACCAACCGACATTAGAAAGAGTAAAATAAACTAAAATAAATCTCTACACTCTGTAAACAGGAAAGTAGTTTACATAAATTGATGTCTATGAGGATTCGAATAAGATGAAACATTAATAAGACGAAACGGTTTTTGAAAAAAAAAAAAATTCTGTTGAGTAAACTGGTTCAAAACTTAACTTGTGCATTGAAAAAAGGGAGATTAACGGAACTCTTAAACATTTGCACAAAATTATTTGTTGAAGTAAGCTAAGGCAATCATCTTAATTGTCCCTGATGGGTTTGGAAAAGTTGCATGTAATTGCAGTTACTTCGTTTTTTTCACTTGCCTCGACCGCATTACATGAGACAAATATTTTTTTACGTGAAGAATTTTGAAAATTAAAAAAAAAAATATCTCTATACTTTCTGCTGTTTTATGTAAGTAAAAGTTGTCCATATAAAGTATTCTGTAAAAGAGTTCCTTTTCCACTTATGTATACTTATTCTTCCCTTATGTAAAATAAAGAAGCATTGCACGAGTTTTTACGCATTAGTATAAATGTTTAATTCCTAAATTTAATTCCTCGAAACAACTAAATTCCTAAATGTTTAATTCCTAAATTGAATTAAAAATATAACCAATTCCATTATAGATAAGACTTAACTGACATTTCTTTTCAAGACTACGAGGCTTAAGTTTTGATTTTTTTAGATTTACCTGCTATAAATTTTTTTATGAATTACAAAATTTTATATATGTTAGTAAAGTAAATTTAAACTTATAAACATATTTTGAAAATAAATATAGCTCAAAAAACTCATTTTGTTCGAAATGTAAATATAATTTACATTTAAATGCATATTTCTGCTAATTTTCTAAATAGAGTTTCAATGTATTTTATTCAAAAACCTTACTGTGTCTGTTTTCGAACGCACGCTGATAACTATAAACAATAAATATTGTGAGAAAGAAAAATTTAATGTTCCTTTTGTCGGGTAAGTTATATTGTTTTTTAACATTTGACTGCAGCGGGTAAAGAAGTTTAGTGTATTACTTAAAGAGATAGTTCCTATTGTTGAGTGATTTATCGAATGGTTTACTTAGTGTCAAGTGATTACTTCTCACCTGTTGTCAGGTAAGCTATCAATGTTCGATGTTGTATTTAAAAATTATATTAGGTACATGCTAAATTTCCGGGAAATACTGCATATTCCCAAATGTCTATATACAAGTTTATTCAAAATAAATATACCATATTATTACCTGAATTTTTATTTATTACTTACGTAACCTATGACTAGTTTCCTATAATAAGCAATTTTATTTAATTCACAACAACTTATCATGCCTTTATGGGTTAATAATAAACCATTTTCTTCTAATATTGGTATTAATTCTTACCATTTTACATTAGTAGAATAATTTTGCCAACTATACAAATTATATAAAATGTATTAATTTTAACTTTTAGAAACGTTAAATCCAGCGTAAATTCAGCATCCATTTCAAAATGTATTAGTTAATTTGAATTTTGATAAAATGTATTTTTATCACAATTCATCAAAATTTATCATTTGAGAATCGTTTTATCAAAGTACTTCAACGCTTTTTACCAAATATATAGTGTCTTCAAGTGTTAAATTTACGAAACCAAAGTTTTCAATTATATGAATAAATATGATAAAAACAATTTTTTTAATTTTTCAAAAAAAAATGCCTTTTAAGATACTCTAAAATGTTTCGTAAAAATATAAAAAAATATATCATTATTTTAGGAATATTTTTTTGTAATGACATAATCCAAGAATTTGAATAAAAGAAGTATGTGAAATGTTTAATATCAACAAAACGTGTTCTAAACTTTATAGTAGGTTCAGCAGTCGAAACTTTTTATTTTTTAAAAAAATATTTATGAATTATGTTTTTCTTCATATTTAATTATTATTCATAAGAATAATTGAGATAGTTTTATATATACATTTATTTTTTGCAACTGCTACATGAAATGGTAATTTTTTTTGTTTCATCTTTCATCTAGGGGAAAAAAGACGTTTCTCAAAAGAAAAATATTTTGTTTCATAATATTTAAAAACTGATTTCTGTGAAAAAAATACAATATCTTATAAGTAATTGTAAGATATTTTAAATGATTTAGTAAAACTTTGAGCTTAATATTATAATATTTATGATTATTTGAAGAGAAAGAGTAACCCTTTTTCAAATATGTGGTCAATTCAAAATTATTAAAATATTTTTCAAACTCATTTAATTCAAAGGGTGTCATTTAAGAGACTATAAAAAGAGAAAAAAAAATCATTATCATTGGATTAATTATATATATGAAATGGGCACTATCGGAGCTATTGGTTGTTTTATTGTAGAATTCTATCTCAATCTTAACTGAAAATTGTCAGAAATTGAGCTTATCACATAAATGTCTATTTTAACGCATGGAACATTTGTATTTGAAAAAAAGGATGATATTAATGGCTTAAACGTAAAGAATTTCTATTCTTCATTATTTGATATTTAGTTCTTAAAAATGAGGCTAAGTGCCTTTGAATTGATACAATAACTGAAATAGTTTTATTGTTATGCTTATTGTACACTTATTGTTTTAAACAAAATTCATATGTAAGAAATTACTGACAGTATGAAGAAATTAATGTGATATTATGATACACTCGCAAAGTGTATTCATAACAGAAGCATTCGAAGTACTCTTTTAATAGTAAAAAATAATGAAAGTAAAATAACAGTTGTGTGAAACAATTAAAATGTTTGATAAATAACGAAAAAATACAATGAAGTAAAGGTGATTTCGTTATTTACTCATAAATCTTTTAAAATAATAAAAGATTCCAAATATTTTTTATAGAAAAAAAAAGAGGTTAAAAAATGCGATAATAGTCAGATTATAATAAATGCAATACTTTGAGTTATATATCAAGGGAAATATAAGTTGAAATAGTTAAGACACACCTTTATTATTAAAGGAAGTAATCTTTATAATTATATTAAACTTCAAAGTGTTAACGTTCCTGGATAGCTTCTTAAATACTCACACACACACACACATATATATATATATAAAGAGAGAGAGAGAGATTACGTCACTATTATTTTCTTAAAAATTTACTTAAAGTTAATAATGGTTGAAACATGAGAGATGATTTAGAAAGAATATTAAAGGTTCAACTTTAGAGAAGCAAGTAATGCAAAAAAAATGGAAAAGAAAGAATGATTCCAGTACTTCGATTCTCAATATAACATTACAACTTACGCAGAGTGCTGTCTTCAAGAATATTCCTATTCCCGTAATTATAAAATAATTTCTTACCATTGAGTAATGAGTGCAGCTCCTACTTCATTGTTGATGATAACTGATTGATAACCTCTAATTGAGATAAGCCCAATAACTTCTTTAAAAAATAGAAGAGGAACCCGAAGACTTATCTCATTTCACAGGTACGAATTATCAAAGAACAAAGACTGCTTTCTTCACTATTTTGTAAGGACGAGGATTTATAATCATTTTGACAGAAACGGGGAACGATATCTGAAAAAATGTAATAAATTCTCGGCTATTTTAAAGTAATCATCAATTACTTATTAAAGTGATTTATATGCTTCTTCTTGAACGAGCTGAAGATAAAAATTTGAATTACCATCCCTTAAACATTTCATACGCGTCAGAGTAAGAATGTGTATAATATTTAAGAGAATTCAATAAATCTTGAGTAAATAAGAATGAACAAAGACTGATTCAACAAATATATGTTTATTATACATAGAAATTCTACAGTTTTGTTCGGATGTTTTCATAGTAAAATATATTTAGAGCTACTGTTATTTTGGTGATTTCGGTGAGTTTTAAAGCTCTGTTGTGTGGTTTCTTGTTATGCAACAATTTTTGAATCTATGTTGCTCAGAGGATAAAACATTTGCAAAATGCTTTTCCTGCAACATTAGGCACATTGAAAACTCATAAAAGATGTACACTCAAAAGACCATTTCCGCTTTTCTATTTCTTCGAGTTTCTTTTAAAATTTTTTATTTTTTTATCAGATTGTTTCTTTATAGATGTATATTAGTAGAAATGCACTATAATGTTTTATGAGTTCTTATTTATTTAAGGGAAATTAAATCATATGATGCATTGTTGTGACTGAATTAAATAAATTGTTTAATTAAAATTAAATAAATTGTTTAATTAAAATTAAATAAAAGAAAAATTTTATTTTCTTAAAGAATGCTTTAGTATAATACCTCATTTACATTTATTTCGGATTATTTTATGTGGCTAATAATATCGATGATAAAATTATGATCTAATGTAAAAAAGATTTATTTCTTTCAATTTCCGTCTTTATCATATAAAATATGTAAATAATTAGCAAATTCAATAAAATCAGGTCATTGATGAAATACTATGAAGAAAAAATGGGGTAAAAAGGAGAAATATTTACTAATTTCCTACGCATATAAAATTTGAAAAGCGAAAATAGCCCATTGAAACACGTAAATTATTTAAAATACTCATAGATACAACTTGTCATGAGAATTTATAATCCTCTATTTTGCTCATATTAACCATGGGCATTTTTTCAACAGAGGGCTCTTCATCTTTAGGTGCAGGTCTTGTTGATCCACGGCAAGAAAGAGTAGCTTTCAGTTCATGCCATAGCATCAGAGGTATTGATTCCTGAGAATTAAAACCCAAATTAAATAATTGAATGGCTAATTCTAGGTAGATACCCGTCAAATAGTATCTCTAGAGATAGATACTTAATATTTTTTTTAATATCATGCACGCACATTTTAGAATGTTTCATTCATAATTAATAGTTTTATTATAAGCATTATAAATGGACTATACACATATATGTCCAATTTTTTTCAAAAACATTGTAAAAGGATGCTTAGTTTTCATTGAATATGAACGATAAAGTAGAACTTAAAATTTGTAAACAAAAACATTTTAAAATATGTATTATCAATAAGTAAATACGAAGCATATAGAATAAACAATTACATTGTCCAAGAAATATTTTTAAAAAAAATTGCGATAAATTTTATTAATGCCTATTCAGAGAAAAAGTACTGTGATTTTGCTTATAGCTGGTATAAACTTTTGTACTTGAAGTTTTATGTTTCCTATGCTTTACCATAAAACTTCTGTACTGACATGTTTTTTAAATCATAGAATTATATATAAGTAAATATTCACCCGTGTTGAGAAAAGAAGAAAAGTGTCCAATTAGAGCCCGGTACAATTTGCTAAATATTAATAGGTAGATTTTTATTATAAAATACTGATGTATTAAATAACAATGAAGAGAACAGCATCAAAAGCCAGATAAATAAATTATCATTTCATAGAATATTAGAAATACTTTTTTTTTTATTTTGGAGCTTAACTCCAAACATTTAAATCTTGATGAAATCAAAATTATGTTATATAATTATTTATTTTGTATGTGATGTAAGAAGAAATGTTATAATTTTAAAATATCTTTTTAGTATTAATACATTTAATAGTACTTTAATCAATAATAAATAATATTTTAACAGTTTCTATTAAACTCCGTATAAATTCACGATATTATCAAATTTTTGTAAGTGGTTTCTGATTCTTTACCTTTTGTAACCAGAAGATTTATATATATGCAAGAGATTTGTTTATTTTAAGATTTATGCAAATATTTGAGTTAAATTTAAATTATATAGTATACTCAATGTTTGATATTGAGAATAATCTAAAGTATTTCATATTAATAACTAATTTTATTTTTATGAATCTGTTACGAAAAATATGTAAAAAAAACAATTAAATAAAATTCAATTTAAAGATTGTTCATTTATTTTGAAGTCAAATAAGAGAATTAACGCAAATATTTTGCCTAGAAGTATATACGCGTTTCAGTGTTATCCATTTTATCATGCTTCTTTCCATATTATTATTTATAGTCGCTTAAAGATATGACTTAAATTATTCATTGAATTATTAATTAGTTTATTAATATAAAATTGTGTACTGCATTTTTCTTTAAGAATTGATATAATAAGATTGAAAAAAGCGTTTATATTACTATCTATTCTCTTAGACACTAAATAATATTTTGTAAGTGCATATAACATCCCATATTTTTTCTTATGAATTGACACACATATTTACCTATTCCATCAAAATTTATAAAGATCAGATGTGCAAATGTCAGTGAAAGAATATAGGTCGCCTAAATATCACCTTTTTAATAGGTTCTGGGAAGCTCCCATCGTCCAAAAATGGTCTATGTTTAAAGGACAGCTCCCCAAATACCATTGATGACGAACATGAGGCAAAAAATTAGTCTTACCCTATCAAGCATCTTGTTAGCCTTCCAGATAAATTCGAGAACGACTATGATGGCTCCAAGGCATGATCCGATACCGAGAACCAAAAACACACCACCCACGTTCCGGATACCCATTTCCGCGGAAGATGCGCTGCTATCATCAGGACAACGTTCAGCTGCCTTCCACCATTTATCTTTCAGTATTTGGAGCTGTTGAGATTCCTGAAGTGCTAAAATACCTCTGGACAAGACAGCTCTGTATGGAGAGCCTATATTAACGGGATAAAGTTTTTATGTAAAAATAAGAGCCAGATTTTACTCAAAAGTTTAGAGGCTTATAAACTTATTTTTTAAAGAATATTTGAACACTTACACTGAGGTATTGTTCTCTTTATATTGATATCTATTTTATTCTTTATATTTTCTGTTTTTGTATATGCTTAAACAAAGGTTCAATTAGATGTTGATAAAACAGAATTTTTTTTTATTATGTACATTTATTATACTGAAAATTGGAAAATACTATATATAAGTTCCTGGTTAAAATATGTAATTTTTATATTTACACTGCAAAATTAGAATGATACCATTTAAAAAGCAAAATGACAGAATAATTCAAAAATTTTTTCTTAATAAAAAAAATTACTATTATTTTCTTTCAAAGAAATGTGCGATAGTTCCAGAGCAGAAAGGAGAGCAGAAGTAAAGTAGAAAAAGATCCCAAATGCGGGGAAATCATAGGAGAATATATATGTATATGTATGCATGTATCTATCTATCTATCTATATATATAATTAAATCAATTTATATGCATATGATTGCATATAAATTGATTATATGCAATTTATATGCATATTTTTATTCTTGATCATTTTAATATGATTTTATTATTTTCATAATAGAAAACATTTGTTCACAAACATAAGTTGACTCAAATCGATGACAACATACAACCAAATCGTGTACACTTAGAGAACAGCTTGTATATATAAGTTTTCAAAACTCAATATCATTCCGATCTATTTTTTTAAAATAAGTTTCTTTTATTAACTTTTTATTTTAGCATGATGTTGTAGGGTAATAATTTTAATTTAGATTTCAAGAGAGTAATAACGAGAGACTTGTAAAAAAATTGAAAAAGGATAATATATCAGTATATTTTTAGTCTCGTTAAAATTTATTAAACATAATACTGAAAGAATGCTATGGAATGGGTATTAAATTTTTAACTGTATCATAGCTCGAAGCATTATTAGGTAACTAGTTCCTGAAGTAATATGGAATATGTATTAATCTTCATTTCTTCAAAATCTTAAAAAAGAAAACATTTGTTCACAAAAGAAGGTACATGAATAGTTGTGGCTGGAAAATTACATTTTCCCTGTGACTTCATATTAAAATAATTTATATATCCCACAGTATCGATGAGAAAAGCTAAGTACTCCTTAATCAATCTTCATCCCTGAATAGTAACCTCACACTGAAGCAACTCATAGGTTTCTTC
The DNA here is from genome assembly GCA_019974015.1 of Nephila pilipes. Taxonomy (NCBI): domain Eukaryota; kingdom Metazoa; phylum Arthropoda; class Arachnida; order Araneae; family Nephilidae; genus Nephila; species Nephila pilipes. The sequence continues at coordinate 303,243 of BMAW01037947.1, read as the reverse complement.
CTGATATCTTAAAATACATTTCCTCAAATTCTGAAATCTCACAAGTACACATCCTTTTGAAAGCCAATGAATACTGCAATAAATTAGTTACTCGCCATTTTCTTCAAGTGACGGATGTGACGAACGTCAACCTGCCCAAGTGCAATGGCAGGCCTCTGCTCGGGAGATCCTTCTTCTTGATCAAGGATAACTCCAGTGCCAGGTAAGTATCTTTCAAAATCATCGTCGATCAGAGCTCTTATTTTGTTAATTCAGAGACCTACAGCATCAACAACCGAAGTCAAGTGTAAATCTATGGTACATATAGCTTCTTGATCAATAATATAATGATACTTAAAAATATGTTTTTCGAAATAATTTTCCAGCAATGTAACTAAACATTTTACCCTACCAACCATCAGTTGTGTCAATCAGAGCCGATCTCCGGCACAATTGATTCAGTAACGTATGAGTAGAATTTTTACAAATTTCGGCAAGGTTCTTGGAAGGAATATTGTTATTTTTCTGGATTTTATTTTTTTTCCAGTAAGTCTTTGTGTGCTACTATTAGGACTCCGTCATGTCACACTGTGACACGAGTGCCACAATTTATCCCTCTATGGCTTAAAACATGTTAAAATAGTTTTGATAAAAAAAAAGTTCACTAGAATACTAAAAATTATTAATATTTCATTAATTGTATTTTTTAAAAATAAACAGCGTCTTAATTTTACTACAACTGAAAGATCGGAAGCAAAACTTGAAATTATAGAAATTATGCAACATCTAAATAAATAACATTAGAAGTGTTTTCTTTCTTTCAACTTTTTGTTAAATTTTAAAGGTATGAATCTATCAAAGAACTTTCTATTAAAAAGGAATGTATTATAATAGGAAGGATGTCTTGAAAGAAATACATTTTCTCTCAAATCATTATTCGATGTCATCAATCTTATCAATTTCGCTGCCCTTACAATAATACTAATTTACGGCCCAAATTTTTCCTGTAGAAGCAAAATACTGCAGCATTGAAATTATAATATAACAATTTATTCACAATTAGCTTTTGAAAAAATATCAATCTTACCTGGTGGGGTTGCTATTCCATATCCTTTAGAATCCAATTCTCCCCCTATTCTCGTGAGATCACAATTTCTTTCTGTAACGTACTCAATACTCGTAGATTCCATAAGAAAAGCATAATTCCCCATTTTAACTCTCTCAATACCTTTAAAATTATCTTCTGGAAATACCGATGGCCTTTGAGATTCCATAAAAGACCACATTCTTTTGTATATTGGATAGTTTGAAGTCTGGAAAAAAACATTTGAAAATAAACCTTTATTTTTGTTTGAACCCCAAAGATAAAATGCTGAAGAGGATTGTTGGTATTTCATTTGTATGCCATAAAATAGTTCCTTACATATTCTAAAAAGAGTTTAATAAAAGGTATTTTATACGAATTTAATTTGTTGAAATCTGAGCAATTTATAAATATAATAGAATCTTCATAAGTTCAAATTACTTTAAACTTAACATTCAATCACATTTGTGCATGATCATATATATTCATCCCATAGCAAAATAAACTATTTTTGTTTGCATGCATAAAGTACTAGAACTCATTTTAGTTATGAACATGTGTGTGTGTGTGTGTGTGTGTAACATTTATCACTACATAAATGTAACATGGTTACTTAGTCACTAAACGATCTCTAAAAGCTTTAGTTTGAACACTTTCTTAAAGCTTTCTTTTCTAAACTCTTTTCTTTGAGCTCTGAGGTTTTCTGCGGTAATCGTCTACCTACAAAGAATCTCATAATTTCTCTGATGAAACTCTTGTAAGGAGGAATGAGATCATTTGGCTGGTTAACTGATTCGATTTAGCAGGAACAGAAGATTTAAGTCTTCATTGTAGTAAGAATTTCTTATTGTGTTACGAAGAAGACTCAGTAATCCAAAGAAATCCACTAATGATTCTGCAAAGAATCTAATAAATTTGCTATTCGAGTCGCTTTTTCCCTTATTAATTTGAAGAAAACTATTTTGTGATGATCGCGCGTTCTGTTTGAGAAGTTGCAGTAATTAAATACATACATTATGAAAGAATTTTTTTTATTTTATTTTTATTCTGGCGTTACAAGTGTTTAGTATTTCTTACAAATTCTTTTTTTAAATGACTATTAATACGTTTTAAATACAAAGATATGATTTCACAAAATTTTATTTTTTTAACATTTTCCTGGTTTAAGGGAAAATAGTACTCTAAAAATGATAACATATTGAAAAACATTTTCTTAACTTATTTAGTTGTATGACGTTTTTAAATATACATGCAAAATTTTATAGCTTTAGATTCATTATTTAGTGGTTTATTAAATTTTTCTTTTGTAATATTCTAAATCACTTCAATGACATTCAAAACATTAGAGTGATAGAACATCTCCAAAGCACAATTTTTGTCCGAAATATCGAATTTTTATTTTTGGTCTTGTACTAAAATCCTATCTTTCATCTTTGAAATTACGTTTGAATTTGTTTCAATATGTTTTTAAAAATTAAATTTCAGTTGTTTTGATATAACTTGATCATTAATTTCTATGGCCAGAAATTCTCTAAAAATGTTTTTTTTCTTTAACATTTTTCATTATTTTAAAGCACAATATCTCAAATTTTTATGAATCACTTAACCCGATAAGGTCTTTATTAAACACTTATACATATAATAGACTGTTTTAGAGATTTGATATTGAGTAGAATGTTTTATATCGCAACAAATTGAAAATTACAATGACTTTTAAAGAAAATTCCGATGTTCAGATCTAGAACTACCATAACTTCCTACGTAAAGGCTATATCATTAAAAACAACCTATTCATTAAATAAGGGTATATTCTGTATTATTCAATTTAGAAAGTATCAATACATTTATTTTCTTTGAGTTATCATGTTTTGTAGAAAGTCTCAAGTTTTACTTATATTTGTATAAAATGACATTTTGACAGCAAAAATAAACACTAAAAAAACTTTTCTAATCTGGTGTTCTAATTTTGAAACCCCATAAGGGCATATAATATATTTTTGTAGGTAACATTTATGTTTATTCAAAACATTTCTTCGAATGTATACTGTTACCTTTAACTGCTTTTCCGCAGCTTTTAATTTTTTATGACTGTCATGTACTTTAAGTACTTATACTTAAGTAAGAACTATGTACTTACTAAAACCTTTTTGAAATGAATATATATTATTTTGAAATTGAACCATTTGATAATTCTGTGAATGGAATAGGAATTTAATATTTAACAGTTTTTTTTAAATCCCCAAAATTAAACGTAGCTGTTTTTTACTGATTCTCATTGTGTCTGATACAAAAAAAATGTGTGAAGCTAGTAACGCTATTTCAACTAAGCCAATGTACAGAAATGTCAAAAACCCATCTAAAATATCGAGAAATAAATTATCTAATATATATTTTAATCTGTACAAATAACAGGAATTTTTAAACTTTGAAATATTTTGAAAAAATTAAAATTTTGAATAATTGTTTCTTAGTAAATAAAATTATTTTTTGAAATGCGCATCTTATGTGTATTCAAAAATAGCGAATATTTTTTTCTCATAAATATCTCATTAAAACGAGTTAAACGCATTGTACAATACCCTTTACACAGTTTACTTCTTTTCAAACATTTACAAACAATGTTTGCTGATGTTATAGTTCTATTACCAAATACTTAATTTTATCTCTGTTATTATGGCTACTCAGTTTTTACAACTGTATTTTTGTATAAGGAGCTATATTCGTTAAAAATGCCCACTATTAAATTTTCTAAAATGTCAGACTATTACTATAAACACATAGCTTAAACGACATTTAGTATAATGATTAGTTCCGCTTAATCCCTGCGCATAGTTCTTCGATATTATAATTCATAATGAATAAAGTTTTGGAATATGTTTGATATGCTTACATATTTTATATAATTCAATAATGAACATACATTATTTTTCTCAATTACTAAATGTTAATTGAGTTTTAAATTAAGATTAATAAAACAAATATTAAAAATTATTTAAACAATACGTAAAATACAGTATTTTAATAGAAATTGGAATTATTCATTTTATTAACATGTTTCATTATTAATCTATTATTATTCAGACTGTGCTGATGTGTAATAAGTATGTATACAAATACCCTAAAGTTAGATGCATTTTTAGAGTATTCATAATAATTGAGGGCAAGCATATGTTTGAAAATATTTAAGTCGGATCGTTGCCCTGAGTCCTGATTCAACTCAAGATTTATCATGAGGAATAGTAGAGGTATTGCAAGATAAATGGAAGTAGGCCTTGAAGCTTACATGTGGTCAGGTCTCAAAATTAGGAGATAAAAATTTACGTGCAGTCATTATTTGAAAGCAGTACAATGAAGTCAGACGCTAAATAAATAAATAAATAAAATGCTTACATATTGTTTGTTAATTATTGTCTTGAGACTCTTTATTTAGAATTTTTTTCACTCATTATCTGAATAGTGTTGCATTTAATTTTGTTGTAATGTGCATACTTAATAGACATATTATTATAAACCCAGATTTGTGCTTTCTACAGTACATTTAAAATAATAAAATGTTTTATGCGTTCAGGATAGACTTTATGTATATTTATAAAGACTGATTTTTATTCTACTTTTCAATAAAATTATTTTATTTTTGTCTGAAAGAAATAAAATTATTCATTTAAATGCAATATATGTTCAAAAACTTAGTTAAAGTAGAAGATTTGTCTCAATTATATATGAATGAAAAATTATTTTATGTAACATTTATTTCAAAAAAGAAAAATAATTTTAAAGTAAATTGTGAGTAACTTTGAAGAATGAAACCATTATTAATATATAGACGAAAATAATGGGAGTTAGAATTAATATTTCTTTAATCGAATAAATTTATCATTTCGAAAAAAAAAGAGAAAATGTTAAAAATAACCAAATATTTAAATTTATTTTATATTATACGGTATTTTTTTATTTCATTTTAAGAGGAAAAAAATCAAACAATGTATATTTTTGTAGCATCATTAAAATCTATATTATGTTCAAAAGATGTTTAGGCATAACATATGCACTTCTATATATATATATTTCTGATTCATCTATATCACTCAGGAATAGCAACTAGTAAATCTATAGTAAGACTTAGATTAGCACCTCAATCATGACATGTGTGCAATTTGCTCCATACTTAGAATAGTGAAACTTGTTATTGTAATCTGTTCTTACAATCGATCTGTTTGGTAAGGAATATTTTTGAGCATTATTCTGTTTGCTTAGGCCAAACATTAAATAGATTCATGTCAGATATTAACTATAGATACCTCCCTTTTTAGGTTTCACAACCTTTATTTCCAAAATTGGTAAGGGACTCATTTTAAAGATTTTGTACTAAAAAAATCAATGAATAATAGAATGAATACTACTTTTAAGTTTAATAGTTGAAGTAAATAAATAAAAAGTAACTTTTAAAATATAGTGTCATAAAATACAGTATTACATTACATTCATTTTATCTAAGAATTTATAATTTTTTAAGTAAATGCATTGAATCAATAATTCACAAACATTCAAATTTAATAATCAAACTTTCATATCTGAAAGAATATAAATATTAACAAAATGAAATTTTGGGCTCTTTTTTTTATTTCTTTGTCAAATTTTTCGATAGCGAATGAATATTTGTAGAAATAAATATATTGACATATAATGAAATTAAACAAAAACACTAAAGGTAAACATATTTAAAGAAATGTTAATTTACAATATTTTTTTTTTCATTTCATTATATAAAAGAACAAACAGATTTTGAATCTCACACGTACAAATAAATGAAATTGAAACATACATCTTAAAGTTAAATCATATTCATAACGGTATTTGCATTCAACTTTAAATTTTATTATATAAGAGACCTGACTTTTTTATATTAATAAATCACGAGAAATGTCTGTTTCATTATTGTTTTATGAAGTCAGGAAACAACAGCAATTTTTAATTGCACCTAATATCGTCTTAGCGTTTAAAACATTGAATATTGAATAGAATATATTATATAACATATTTCCTCATTTCCTTCATTAAAGATAAACGATAAATATCAACAAAAATAATGATATAAATATAAAATATTAAACATACTTGGAAAAAGTTCATTGTTGAGCCAGCATAAACACATCCGTACTGAATAGTTGTCTGCTTGGCGAGATCTGCGGCACTTTCTATGGGAGAAGTCATTCTTTGAGCAGTCAAGAACGCAGCTAAATTTGCTGTGTATGATGAGATCATGATGAGCGTGAAAAACCACCAACTACTTGCTACCATTCTTGTTGAGATCGCTCTTGATTGAAAGTAAAAGGAAACATATAAAAACAAGTAGCATTTTTCGTTCACCTTTTTCTTTCATTTTCTTCGACAATGACTACTAAAGTCTGGGCTAAAAGTTTTATTTCAGGACTAATAATTCTAAATTACATGTGGATTCACATGCATAAACTACGATTAAAAATAATACCGCGAGAAATTCTATAATAATTAGTATGGTTTCAAAAAAAAATTTGTTAATTCTTAAAATACTGATTTTTCAGAGAAAACATTTATATATTTTCCTCTGTAGTAATTATCATAAAGACTATCTTAAAGTTTAATGAGATACTTAATAAAGGGCATGTTTAAAATAATTAAACTGTGCAGCTAATGAATTACATAATTTTATCTAGCTTTGAAAAGTGAGGAACATATTGATGTTAATAATTATTTTAGTATATTCACTCGTTATTTAAACATAAATATTTTTTTACATTTCATTTTAAGTGAGATTTATCACATCTCTGATCATTTAAAATAACAATGGTACTTTCATGTTAGCAATTAACTAGAAAATTATGCATGCATTAATAATGTTTTTATCGACCAATTAAAAGTCAAATTATTACGCAAGCTAACATATCTCGATAAAAATACCAGAGCAAGGAAGCATTACAGAAAATTTCCATCATTATTTTATTGGGTCTACATTCACTAATAATGTACTGATTTATAGCACAATAATTGGAAACTTTCAGCTTTTGAAAACAAAATTAATAGCTTAAAACTTGAATGACCAGTCCCCACAATAAGACAGATATTAGAGTATAATTTGTGAAAACTACTAAGAAAATTAATTTGTCGCGATAAAAATTGCCAACATTTATGAGAATGATTATCAGCAATTCAATAATCAGTAACAATTTATTTCTACAATGTTGTATAAGATTGTTTATTTATGTTTAATATTCTATACCATGGCACCATATGTATGTTTTGAAGTAATACATCGTAATCATTGTTTCAACAGAGTATCTGATGTTTCTCTATTGGTCACATATCATTGACAGAGAATATTAGCTTTAAAAGTAGTCGTTTTTTTTCCTGTAAATGATTTCAAATATTTTTAAGAGTATGAAATATAATTTAAATATTTTAAAAATTAATGTGGAAATAAATCTACTAAAAATGAGAATCTTGTTCATTTCATTAGAATAGTGTAGCAAATAATGTTTACTATTTAGATTTCTTAAATTAAGCACAGTTTTTTTACAATTTATCTGTATTTAGTAATTAGAACTTAAGTTTAATCACATCATAGTAGTATCATAATAATTATCTGATAACTATTAACATAAATTATAGAATTTAATCTACTACAATTGTTATTATAAATAATCAACACAACTAGATATGTAGGTTATAATACAACATTATTTATCTCGAGGATTATATTTGTTGATTAACATTAGAGTAATAACCATGTAATAATTGTTAATATATATAACAACATCATGTGATATTTGCAGAATGAAATTTTTTGAAACGCTTTGTAAAATACATCCGAAAATTGACAAATCTTTAACTTTTTTATAATGAACTTTTTTATATTGTGTGTAGTTTGCTAAGATATTAAATTTCTTGTCATGATCTCTCACAACCATTCAAATAGTAATAACCATGTTAATTATAAAGCGTAGGCAATAATTTGATTTAACACTTTCACATGTATTTTAAGTCACAACCTTGATTTCTTGTTTACACTTTCAGATTTTTTATAATTCATTTTTTATCAAAATTTATACATGTTTTCTTTAAAATAAATCACATAGCATTATAATTAATACATATACAAACCTTGGCAGAATATCGGATCCTTGCTGCATTATAGACCCGATAGTAAACCAAAAACTATTAAGTAACGTGAATTGATTTTCTACGACGTCATTTTCCGTATCACATGGATGTGGATTCACCCACTCATACGGACTCAGTCTTGCCAGTATAAACAGGAACAGACTGACACCAAGATAGGCTGTTCCCATGTAAAACCAAACCTCTAAAGAGAGTGGCTTAAGAAAAGAAAACAAAGGAGGAGTTTTCTTTTCTGGTTTCTTGAAGAGGATGCTGATTCCGAGGTTCATGAAAGGCATTGTAAAATCCACAGCATTCTCACGATTGTAGGTAATTGACAAATCAGCAACAGCAATATCTGCCTCCTAAAAGAAGGGAATCATCAACAGTGAAGATACTCTTGTATTTTTTTCTCTCTGTGCATTTATGTCAATTTTAATCAGACTTAAAAAAATTAGTTTTTAAAGTACATTTCAGAAACAAACAATAATATAAAAACCAGAAATAGAGTCTGAAAACTCACTTATCACTCAGTGTGAATACACATCATGATTTTATGTTTCGTTCAGGAGTAAGTTTGGTTACTCAAAACGTAGTTCCTTTATACGCATTCATAATTTTTGTGTACATTGCAATGATAGGGAGAAAAAATACCTAAAAAGCCTTTTAATATTTATGTTGTCCTATAACTTTTATGTAATCTTCTATCTAGTACTTGAAATATGATCTTCTTGAAATGGATTTATGAATAATTCATGTCAGTCCTAAATATACGTAAAGTCTCCATGCTGCTCACTTAAAAAGAAAAAGAAAAAAAATAGGGGCTTAGGTATATAAATTAGTATATTTATTTATCTTTAGAATACTCTCAGAAATATGTAAATTCGATTAAATTTATTTAAATTTAAATCTCAGCATTGCTTTGTCTATACCCTTAAATTTTATTAGATCAATGTTTTTCTCAAAAAAAAAGGTCTTTCCCTTTTTGAATTAAAGACACACAAATTCTACGTCAGAAGCTTAAAGTAAAAAAATTACACACTGTAAAAATTCAAAAAACAGTAAAACCTACATACATATAATAGATTTATTCAGGAAAAACTATCACACCAGAAAAAACCCAGTTTAATAATTTGTTGAATATTTGTGATATATATACACTCTTATTTACTCTCACTCTCTCACACATATCAATATTATTAGTATAAAGTCTCGAAATTACAAAAATAATTAACGCATTGAATATAATAAACGAGATTAAAGCATACATTTAAAAAAAATTCAAAATTTCATATTCAAGTTAAATTTATTTATAAAGTTTATTGCATTTCAGAAATATAATAATTTCCTATTTTTAAAATCTTGTATCGCATTTAATAACTAAGGTAGAGGTGGTAAGTTAAAATTAGTTGCTCATTTTTCTCAGAAACTATCTTTTTGTAAAGTAATAAGAAATCAAGCTTACAAAAATGAAACCAATTTCTTAATATCAATCACGAGTTTACAAAATATTGCTTATAAATATTAAATTTTGAAAGTTTTTAAAAATTGTGATATATTGTATTGTGTAATTTAATTTTATACAAAAAATAATGATTTGGATAATCATGACGACAAATTTCTGGGCATTTTATATCACGAAAATTATTTGGTCTTTTGATCATATAAGACAACGTTAAATAATAATTTGATTCAAATATACAGTGAACCAAACAAAAGTTGGCCGATAACAAAGTTTGATTATGTCGCTTAGTATTTTTTAAACGAATTATGATATCAAAATTAAACAAAATGTAAAACGAAAAGATAATTTCTTCAAAGATCAAAATAATTATATTTAACTCCAAAGAATTGTTACGTTATATTTTAAAGTAATTTTAAAATGAATGTGTGTGTTTTACACAGCTAAAATAAAACTTTGACAATTATTTTACCTGCTCTGTACCCTACTGTTATGGAAATTTTGAAGAAATGGCTGTTGACATTTGGCATGAATCCAAGTCATAAGTATGAGACTAAATTGCATTTAAGCTTATATTTGCTTGATTAAAACGTTCGAAAATAATGGGGGAAATGTGATCGTCTACAAATATGGAAATATTAAATCTGAAACAATAAAGGGGGACATTAACTAAGACATATTGCAAACACTATGCAAAATAATATATATAGAACATTTTTGAAGAAAATTCAGTAGTTGCAACTGAAAATTAAAATGTGAATGGAAATTATTTTTTGGTTCAAGACATTGATTGACAACGCTCAGGTTGCAAAGGAATTAATACTCATAAAAGTGGAAAAAGTACCACCCATTAGTACCAAAGTCTAGATTTAAATCTCCTAATACATTTTCGCGTGCAAATGGAGAAAAATATTCAAGTTCAAAGTATTATTTTAAATTTAAAAGCTGATATATATATATATTTGTTTTATTGCAGAAGTATCATTTTTCTTATCATATAAGCAATATCTTCTCCTTTCAATTTGTAACTTAATTTAGTTTATTTTAAGTCAAAAAATTTTTCTGACTCATTTTATAAATCTCCTTCTCTTAAATTTTCATTTATATAAAACATGTAAAATATCCAATTTTTTTCGTTTTTTTTCGTCATTGTGCGTAAGTATAAAATCCTTAGACGTTCACCACGACCCGTATTCAAAAGTCCCTATATATATATATATATATATATGACAGAAAAATAGAAATGTACCGTATTCAATTCTGTAATTACACTTAAAATCTGTATTTTTCATGTAAGTGTATTACTATTTATTGCAGGAAATTGGGAATTAGCAAACCTTATACAGGTAACTTCAGTCAGGAAGAAATGGAAATTTAGCTAAAAACAATCACATGAAATTTAAACTTCATATGTTTCATTCTAAATAGAACATATTCTTTTTTTAATTATTTTTGCATGTTTAATATGTATTCTTGAATATTTTATATTTTAAATTCAGTTACTTAATGGCATAAATTAAAGTAATTTGTATGCTTCAAATTATAGGTAATCTCATTTAACTTTAATATTTTTTTATATTTTTATTTTACTATATGTTGAACTTTATTTTATAATATTTGCACTTTAGCAGCTTTAACATTCATTAATTTTAATTTTCGTGTTTATTAGTTATAACTTGTAATTTATTAGGAGTTTATATGCATGTTATAGTTATATCTCCGTACCATTGATATACATCTATATACATAAATTTTGATGAATATAAAACTTTGGAAAATATTAATTTCACCGTATTTAGATATGTTGATGATCTTGTGAGTTTTAAATGAATTTCAACCCATAGGGGTAAACCAAATATACCTTCTTATTCTTTTTGTACTTAAACACAGCCTCTAGTCTCTTTTTTCAAAATTTTTAATACTATCAAATATTTATGTTACCCAGAAAAATAGTTTTTATAAAAAATTATTTCACAATTTTTTTTTGTTTTAAAAAAAACATATGAGAAAGCGCTTCTGGAAAAAGAATTATCATCATTCATTCATTTTCTGACTCATGAAAATGTAAAAACATCATTTCAAAGAGTCAGTGCTATTGATGGGAAGTAAAATAATTTTATTCATGTTACATTATTAGTTTTTTGAGGAAGAAATAGTTTTAATTATTTATAAAACATAACTTAAATATAAAATGCTACTTCCTTAAGAAAAGCTAATAAAATTGTTAACAATCTTACAATATCAAATGTTTTTGACTGTATACGTAGTATTTCGTAACTTAAGAGCTTCTGAACGGTGCATCTTAAGTATGTAAAGTAAATTTATACCAAATAACATACTCACATTAAAACAAAATTGGATTTTGTTGTTAGGGAATAAAAATAAATCTTTTTTCTTTGGATATTTTTAAGAGCAATTATATCAAAATGTATGAGTAAAGTGATATTGATCTCCAATGAAACAACCAGTTAACAGATTTTATACTCAAAAATGCAAGTATAATTGTTCCAAAGTAGTTACTATATTCCCAATTTCATAAAATATCGTAAAAAAATGAATGAAAATAAACATAGATATTTAAATAAAAAAGTAAAAATCTGTATATTACTAAACATTGTAAAAGAAACTAAATTAGAGAAAAAATAAGTTAGATACATAAAAAATATGAAATAAAATCAAAATATTGACATAAGGCAAAAAAATCAAAACTGGAAAAAAAAAAGCTAAGTAATGGAGTGTAATATATTTTATGTAGAAAGAGGTTTTAGATTTTTATGCTGGGATATTCTAGAAATAATGCTGAAATTCTCTCCGTCAAAAAATATACTATCAATACCATTATGAAACCGAAGATATATTTAATCAAAGATCAAACATAAAATAAAATTCATTATAAAATTATTTCTCAAAACTAGAAAACTAAAATATTCAAATTATCAAAGCTAAATTAATTAAATAAACCAAACATATTATATATATATATATATATATATATATATATATATATATATATATTATACATAATGTAAAATTTATGTTAAAGTGAATAGCATCATTTTAAAAAATTCTTAAATAAACAAAAATATTGACTCAAAAGATAATATGGTAAAAAATACAAAATCGCAACTGAAACATTCAGAAAAACGACATGATAAAGCGAAAAATAGAAAGATAAAAATGTCAAACTAAAAATTGAATGATTATGCAATAAGCAAATTTTACTAAAATATATATATATAAATTCAAAACAATGTAAACTAAAATATATAGACACATTTAATAAATATCGATGAAGATGTAGTAACTGGAAAATTTAGAAAACCAATAATTTGAAAAAAAAAACTATGTATATATATATATATATATATATATATATATATATATATATATATATATATATATATATCTGTGTGTGTGTGTCACGTGATATATTTGATTAGAGCAACTTTTCTCTTTTTTATCTATCCCTTATTGGTGCTCATTCAGTCTGAATAGTTTTAAATATGTTACATTGAAATATTGTGTAATTTTAGGCATTTGAATAAAACAGAGGATATTCACTTGCATTTGAATACTTTAAATTCACTGGTTTTAAAGCAGAATATTTTTTTGAATTTCATCAGAAGTAATTTAAGTATAAAAATTATTATTTTTATATTTTTCTTTCAATTGGTTGAACAATGTCTTAAAATTTTGTATTCATAATATATCTTACAAATTTAGTCTACTTTGTTTCTCTTTTATATTTTTTTTCATTTTTCCATTTTGTTATTTTTAAGATCATTCAAATTCCTTCCCTTAAATATACATTTTTTTTTATCGAATATGGAGCTTATAAATTTTTATAGCTCTAGCAAGGTGATGTAATCTTATTATGTTATTGCATGAGAAAAACTTTGTTAATGAAAGGGAACATCACAAAAAAGTTTTGTAATTTGTAAATTAAACATTTGTGCTGCTCCTATATATATATATATATATATATATCTTCCTCCAACTGGAACAGCTTCCTCAAACTGGGGGAGCAACCACTCAGAGAGCATGTCTTGGTCAATGTCCCCAATAATCGATTTTTCAGCAAATAAAATTGGGCCAAAAACTCAACTGTTTGATAAAGCACAGAAAACGTTCACCTTGGGAGAATCACGCTGATGTTCTAATGTTACAGGGACATTTTCCGTGCCCCGAAATCGCAAATTATGGCGATTAACTTTGCCACATAAGTGGAACATGGCTTCATCGATAAACATCAGTGTGTTCTCCATTCACGTCGAACCATTCACGTCGAGCCTTTCTTGAAATTTCACTCAGAAATTCTTACGCAACGGTTTGTCAGTAGGTTTTAAAGCCTGGACCATCTGATATCTGTTCGGCTTGAGTTGGAGACGCTTCCGTAAAACATGTCACACCGTTGTGTGAGGGACAGCCAGTTCTGCACCTGCACGTCGCGATGATTTTGAGGGACTCCGTAAAAATGAATCACGAATTCTTTCAACCACTTCGGATTTTGTTTCTTTTCGTCCTGGGCATTTGTTCTTGCATAAGCAGCAGGTATCCTGGAACTGCTTCACCCACCTGCTTATGTTATGCCAATGCGGTGGTTCTTTACGAAATTTCGTGCGAAAATGTCTTTGCACAACAGTTACCGAGGAGGTTTTGGCATATTCGAAAACGCAGTACGCTTTCTCCTGCATGGACGACATTTTGTTTAACAGCACCTCTAGCGGCGACTTCATCATTCGATAATTTTTCCCTGTTGCCAAATAATTGTAGTTGCAGAATAAATTTGTTTCGCTGAATAACCAAGGTTTGGCAGTCACACTTGGTACTATTCTTTCTTTTGTCCATTCATTATGAAACATCTCTGTATATATATATATATATATATATATATATATATATGAGAGAGAAAGAGCATATATATATATATATATATATATATATATATATATATATATATATGTTATATATATATATATATATATATACTTATATATATATATATATATACTTATATATTATATATATTTACATATATATATATATACCTCATACATATATACATATATATATTTATATATAAGTTATACTTATATTGTTGTCTCACTTATACATATATATATATATATATACTCCATAAGATATATACATACTTATATATATATTATACATATTAACCTTAGTATATATATATATATATATATTATATATATATACATATTCTTATAATATATTCTTATATATATATATTCCACTATATAATATATATAGCAGGCTGTGCACACATAAGTATATAAACTGCTGAGCACTAAAATTACAGCAAGAATGAATAATCTTTTGACAACCGTAGTAAAAATCCCATAAAAGGAATATAAGGTTTGGATATGCAAATAAATAGTATTTCAGCACATTTACACGAAATTGGGTAGAGATACGACATTAGGAGCACTGCACAGAAGAAAAGTTTTGTAGAGGATTTCTCAATCGGAAAGCCCTCTGTAAATTAAGAGTTTGCTCAGAATATAGCGTAATGCATCAAATAAGAAGAACTGCTTACTAGCAAAAGTCGGAATTCGATAGATGTAGGATCTTTACCTATCGAGAATGTGAATTCTGTTCCATGATATTGTCCGTCGCTCTGGTCGAAATTCAACCACTGTCATGCAAATATGGAATAAATGTGTTGCTGAAGGTCATACTGAACCGTATGCTGGATCTTTACGCCTTCCAATAATTTACGTTAGAGAGGAAAGACATATTGTGAGGTCCGGGCCCTTCAAACTGTAAAACTATGTCACTCATCATCAGTAAGGAAATAGGCGCGCAGTATTCGCTAGTACGTTGAGCCGACTTTTGCAACAGCAGTGTCTGTTAGCTGGGTGACCATTACATCAGATTCCCATGATAATCCAGCCTGGAGAGAGATGGCGATGCTGGTGCACCAAATGACAGAGCTGGAAGCAGGAGTGGTACAATGTCTCCCTTTCAAATGAGTCTCGGTTCTGCGTACTATATTCTGATGGCCGCATACATATCTGGAGGATCCAAGATAACCTCTTGTCGACTGCTTACATTCATAATCGGCATAAAGGCCTCGCACAAAGTATGATATTTCGAGCAGCCATTGGGTACATGACATGCAAATCTCTGCATCTAATCAATTTTAATTTGAATGAAGATGAGTACATTCCTGATATCTTATGTCCAGTGGTTGTACTCTGTCTTCGAGGCTTTCAAACGCCATCTTCAAGCAAGATTATGCAAGACGATATGTCTTACGTTGTTACGTTCTCGGACCTTCCTCGATACACAGGAAATTTGAATATTACCCAAGCTTTTGTGGTCTTCAAAACTGTCACCCATTGAAAACATCTTATTATGGGTTAATGAGAAACTGGTCCTACATCCTCTCTACCTATTACGATTGATGAAGCGGGACATATACCTTAAGCAGCATGGAATGAGATACCATTTCTGTCATTTTAGCTCAGTTCGACTCAATGCCTAACCGGGTGAGGACCATTACAGCTTCCACACTGGTGGCAGTTGTTCCTACTAATTTTGACTTCCTTTATAAAACTCTGAAACTCTTTGGAAATTTAATCATTATGGCTTTATGCTATACTGTTTACTAAAATAAATAAATATCTTTTTGTATTTACTTTCCTTCATGAAGTTGAAATTTTATTGGTCAATAGCGTATAAATGTGTATATATATATATATATATATATATATATATATATATATATATATATATGAAGATAAATCTAACTTTCATTTGTATCCTACATATTTAAATCTAATTCAATTGAATTAGTTACAAAATTACAATTAATTAAAATATCAGCAATGTTTATGACAAGAGAGATAGTTATGATTTTCATTTTGGTATGGTTCATTTCTGATGTACGTGTTTGCCGAATTTTATTTTAAAAAAACATTACTAGTAATTATATTATTAAAAGTTATAATTTATTAAACCATAATAAACTAAAATTTCGTAATTAAACAGTTTATAACAAGCAGCATTAAAACAACTTGTGCATGTGTTTGATATATAAATGTATGTGTGTGCCTGTGCGTGTGTGAGTGTGTGTGTGCGTGAGAGAGAGTGTCAGTGCGTGAGTGTGTGTGTGAGAGAGAAACAGTGTGAGTGTGTGATTGCTTATGTATGTGTTTTTTCATCGGTACTTTTTGTAAATTTTGTTTGTATGATTATATTTTTAAAAAATAGTTTTTTTTTTTAATTTTTGTCATAAAATTGCCGACTTATTTTTCTGAATAGTCTCTTTTACGTGTTTAAGTGTTTCTCGACTTAATACTCTAAATAGATTTATTTTCTGTAAATATTTTAATATTTATTTTGATATTCTTGGTGTAGGCTAAGTAAATATTTTTTTTTTAATTTAAGATAAGTATATTTTATTAAATTTCTCTAGTTTTGTAAAGTCACTCATTTAATCTATATTGTTTGGTGCTTAAAAATATTTTCAAATCGCTGGATATAGATATGTTTTATTTTGATAGTTGCTTATTGACATCGTAAATGCTTTTGGAGATAAAATTCATAACTTTTATAAATATAATTTTTTTGATTTGTATAAAAAAATAATATGATTGCTTACATGTTTAAATGTTGCTCCCTTTTTTTCTTTTACCAGTTGCTTCATTTATGTTCACATTTGAGTTTTTGACACTTCTCGTTCTATACAATTGTTTACGAAGTAATAAATTAAGTTCTGATGGTTGTATCAAAGACACTGGATACAGCCATCTCATTACTATTAATAAACGTACTATTAAACGTATTATTATCAGTCTAAAATATGAGATTGTATTCAAATTACCAGGCCTCCAATTGTGATTTTATCTCAGTTATTTCCTCTTGAGATTTGTTTTCTTTTCGGTTAAGCTGTGTTTATTTAATTTTTTACTGATCTTTCTTTTTCATTTTTAGTACAAACTCTCGTTTATAATATGTGTCTTTAAAATCGTTCACATTGTTGTTAGTAAATATGTAGCATGTTTACATTATACATTTAAGTATGTTTTGACATATGACATTGTTTAACTTAAAGTATTTAGCGTGTTTTTTTTTATTTATTTATTTTTTACCAATAATTTCAATTCATTCTGCAATATTTGTAATTTTCTAGTTCTACTATTTTTAAACTTTTATTTGTAAAAGTTATAATCTATAATTCTTTTTCGCATAATTTATGTGATTTAATATTATGTTTGATAATTAACATTAATAATTATAAATCTATCCAAATTAAAATTTACATCCTCATGAATGTACGTCTGAATATACGTAGAGGAAGCCAAAATTGAAAGTAAAAAAAAAAAGGTTTTCTGACAACATTATCGTATTGTTCTTTTTTATGCTATGTTAACATTAAATTCTCTAAACAGTGACCCTCAATATTAATATAAGCTTCTCAACAACGATAGAGTGATGGCTGTATAATTTCAAAGGTTCCATGTATTTTTTACATATATTTAATTTAATGTACATTCAAGCAACAGTTTTCTCAGTAATATCTACTAGATTTTCATAGTTAGAATATTAGAGTCTATAGATAACCCCATAAGAAGTATACGGGCTGAATAACATGGGAATCTTAGTAGCCATCGGAATTATCCAGAATGCCTATTCAATCTCAGCCTAAAAATGGCATCTAGGTAGTTACAGACTTTCATACAGAATTGGGCTGGTATGTCATCATGCCTCATATGCGTATTGTTGAAGTTTCATTTGATTATCAATAGCAAACTATACATCATGCTGTTCATATATTAACATCACATCGAGAAAAATATGGTATCAGGCGATCGAGTCAAGTTGTAAAAAATATTTGCTTTTGAGAAAATTGTTAGCAATACCCTAACAAACATTACAGAAAAAACATTATAATTAATGCGAATGGATAATGTATCGATTTACTGTTACCCATAAATAAATATTAGAATGAACATATTTTCGAAAGAAGTATTGAAGATATTTTTAAAGGAAATATTAAAAACCCTCTCGATGGAAACGAAGGAAATATCATATGTGAATAGCACATGTGCTGGTAATTCTGACTTGAAACCATTTTCTCTAAGATCTATTGCCAATTTATCATGCGTAAAGTTTAATTATCCGTTTATAAAGTTTGTATTCTCTGAATCTGGAATAAGTTATAATGTCATTCCTTTAAAACTATGTAAATGTTGAGTTGTTACAGGGAGGGTGAGAAGAGGGAATTTCATACACGAAGTTCAAAATTATTGTTCCAAAATTACAGGCTCCCTTCATCCAAAAAGTTCAAAATTTAGTGGGTATTATATAGTTATTGCTCTATTACTTCCGTCAGTGCTAGTGATAATGAACATTTCTTACAATGATGCCGATATAACCACTCAAACAATTTATGGTTTGGCATACGTCTATTTAGAAAGCGTTCCAGAAACAACTATGGTATTTTTCATACGTTACCATGTAACACCGTTTAGTAGATGAATACCAGGCTTTCCAAAAATTCTCCTATTGCAGCTGAAAATAAACTAGCAAATGACACTGTCTCGCAAATGGGATACTTTCTACCACACACCAATTACTTTTTCTTTACTGTTCATCGTGTCATTGCAATTGACAAGATTGTAATTATTGTTCGTGGAAATAATTTTAAGCAATTTACTACTTAAGACATTAATTTTTTTACAATCAGGGTGACCCCAAATGCCATTTTTCTTAAAGTTTTATAATATAAAGTTACAAAATATAATGCGCAATTGCTAATAGTGAACCAGGTGTAATTTTGAACATAAATATTGCGGGAGAGGATTTGAATCTGATTTAAGCTCGGGATAGAAGAAGAGGAAATATGTCTAACATATGGCTCTGAGACTTCTTCTCTATATCTCATATCAGTCAGGTAGCTTTTATAAAATACAATCAGGGTTGTAAGGACGTCCAATATAAAGTGTGCCCAAAACATTATACCTTCACAACTGTAATGATCTTTATCCATGGTGGGGGTATTAAAAATCGTGTCCCACGTTCTTTCCAAATACATGTAGGCCGTTCATCAGTGTCCAGACTCAATCTTGACTCAACTGTGTAATACACGGGCCTCAAATGATGTTTGGTCCAAAGCACATGCTAACTGCACATGCTAACTTTCTTATGTTTGGCAGTGAGAGGGACGTAGTACCGTTTTCTGGCACAAAAAACTCTCTCACGAAATCTTTGAGCAATTGTAGACCTTTCAACTCGGGTTTTAATAGAAGCATGCAGCTCGCGTGAAAGCCATAAAGCTGTAACACTCCTGTATCACCTCTCTGAAAATGCCAAAACTCAGCCCTCCTTCGTCGTTGGTCATCTTTGTCTAGATGTTTAAGATGTGAATTCATTATCTTTAAAACTTTTCTTCAAATTGCAGACGACACTGGACATTATACTGAGCTTTGTAGCTACCCGCGCTTATGGTTGCCTCCATAAATTATAAAAAGAATTCTCCATCTCATACTATCATTCACACGTTCTTAGATATTCATTTCCTCATACCATGCAAAATATACCCAAATCTTGTAAGAAACACAGCAAATGTCTTTGAGTAGTATAAGTACACAAATCGTCGATAAGCCATTATATATTTATATTTCCTCTACAGTCACAGATCCTCAAACATACATTTATACTAATTGAGTATTCAACTCTGAATATTTGCATAAACCTTCATCAACATAATTAGTACCTTTCGTTAAATACTTTTTTAAAAAATAAGCATAATTTGAAATTTTTCTTAATGTGTATATATATGTGTGTGTTTGTGGATATAAAATATTTGTATGTATATATTACTGCGTATTGAAAGATTAAAATTGCAATAATTAATAATATTGTTCATACATTTCTCCAAAATGCATATGTAAGCTGCAAATTATTGCATTCTTATATATAAATACTTACTTTTAAGCAAATATATAAACTTCTTGGCATTATAGAAGTAAGTTTCTTACTTGGTACTGTGTATTATATAAATATTATTTTACATAGTAAGTAAGACTCGATAGAAAAGTACTGAAGGTAATTTAAATCTTGCTTCACAAATTTATGTGGAAATATTTCTATGAATATTGTTTTTTGCACTATACACAGTATTTGTAGAACGATTTGACACAGCTTACTATGTATAACAATCAAATATGTAAGCAGACAATGAATGAGTCCATTGTTTGATTAATATTATATACATTTTCTAAGAGAATTTGGTTCTCTTGGTTTAACGTATAAATTCATAATAATGACATTAAGTTAAAAGAGCAACACTATCTTCTATTATTTTTGTTCTTCATTAAGTGATCTTCGATCTTGTTTGAGATGTCTAAGATATTTAAAATTGTGTACATGTCACTCTGAATTTCATCAAACATTTCTTAATTTAATGTGGTTGTCTAAAGAGCAGTTTTAAAAATATGTAATAAATTTAGGTAATCTAGAAATGGAAACTATTATGTTGAAAAGATACGTATGTTTGATCTTAAGAATTTATTTACTGGTTTATAGAAATAATAAATATGATTAAGGTTAAATATTTTTCGATGTTTCGGTTCAATGCAATCCATGCAGGAAATTTTCAATCACACCTCGTCTTATATTTTCAAATGCACAAGGTATGGGTTTGAATGTCCATCAAGATAACATTTTTGAAATTATTTAATTTAAATTCTTTTGCAATTTTTTTCTTATTCTGCAGTAATTTCTCTTAATCGTTAAACCTTGTGGTGCTGGTATTCACATGATTTAAAATCTAATGCATTCCCAAAATATATAACATACTTAAATCTTTCATCTTGAGTAGGAACGAATGTTTTTAAATTATTAATTGGTTGAGTATCATTACCCTGAATAATAACTCATCAACCTCTCAGCAGTATGTAGTAAAATTTTAAAAATATGATCTAAGATAGATTATTTTAAAAAAATCTAATACAATTTGTAAAATGAAATAAGGATAAAAATGTTATAAATTTATAACCTATTTCTATTCAAAATTTTAATTTTAATTATAAGTGCGCATTCTTTGTATGTTGCAGCTCATTTTTAATTCAAAATTGTATATACGAGTATTAAATTCGCTAATGCATTAACTATTATAATATAAGTTTATTTCATACTTCTTGAATGTATTTCTTGTTAAATTGTTTGTGTATTTACAGTCAAATGTGTGGCTAGGAACAGCATCACTTCTAATTTAAAGAAAAAGGGTTTTCTTATGAATTTTTTTTCGTACTTACTGATTCACAATCATCTAATGATAATATTTTAGGAACAGTTTTTTTTTGTGGGTACTCACAACTTAACATTTCTTTTTCTTATTCCTTCGCATATCCCTTTTCAAATAATCTGTTGATTGATAATCCCCCATCTAGGCAAAATTAGTTATGAATGCACAGTTTGTTAGTACCTTAGTATTAAAACTGTAGATTTACTTAGAATTGCAAATATATGGACCATAATTTATCTGAAACCAATAGTCGATGAATTTCAAAAGCAAAACCTCTTAGATTTGGGCTCGATATAACATATTTGGCTTATGATGGAATTTTGGAGATATATAATTCTTCTTTATATATTTTCAAAGGCTTATATTCACAAATAGAACTTGGGACGCATAATTTGATTTGCATCGCAAATTTTTTGAAGTGTATTCGTCGAAAGCATACACCCAATTTATACGAAGACTTTCGAATAAAATTAATTATAGTTACTGTTCGTTGAGTACAAATAGACCTAAAATATAACATGAAAAAGTATAATACATATCAATGTAATATAGCAACCTTAATATGAGGATCATTTTCGTCATTTAATTTGATTCAAATCTAAAGATACCAACTTCAATAACTTTTGCTTAGCTCTTTAATCACGTTAATTAAAACCAATTATATTATCTAATACGACATTATTGAATTAGAAAAGTAATTAATCGTTAATTTTACATTACTTTCTTAAGAGTGATATCGAATCCTCTATATTTTTTTTTGCATTTTTTTTATTTGCTTTTTGAACAAACTATTAAAACTATTTTTAAAAAATTATGTTTTATACTTCGTAAATCGGAATCATAAAAAATGACAAAATAGTTTTCTTTTTTACAACAAATTAATTAACATCTCCTGTTACGAAACTCATTAACTCATCGAGAAAGGTTTTCAATTTAATTTACCACTACTGTAGATAAGGAAACTTCAGAAAAACACAGGAAATAGGTTTCAAAGATATTATTTAGAAATGCATTCGGATTTTTTTAAAAGGTTGAGTTTATAACTATTACGAAGGCAAACTCAAACATAAATACTTAGTTTATATTTTTAATAACAATAAATTAAGAAAAGATATTATAAAAAAAAATTTCATTTGTATATCATTTTTACATAAGAATAAGAAAAATTCAAGAGAATGCTTGGAGACAAAATTATAAATTATAAATATAATGTAAGTCATCTAAGAAAATTAGGCATTATATTCGACATTTCCAAAACTAAAAAGTAACTATAAATACCAGATATAGCCAAAGCAATGTTTTAAAGGAAACCTCAGGCAGTTATCCACGAGAATAGATACATTGATAAAATCGAAATTAAGGAATATAACATTTTAAGATGTAATTTAAACTTGATTTAAGTTTATGAAATTCAATATATATGTACAAAAATTAAGAAAGAATCGATTTAAAAGCATCATTTATTTTTTTTACAAATCTTAATAGTAACTGCCTCAGTGAAAAATGGTGGTATTCTTTTATATATATATATGATTTAATACAACTTAATTTAGGGGAAAAAATATTAACTTGTTTTCTATCCATACCAGTACTTTTCGTTTTTCATTAGAATCACTAGGGTTTTCTCAATCAGGTAAATTCGTTCCACCAGTAAACAGTTTTTTCACCAATTAAGACTTACTTATTTAGATAGCTGATATTACTGTATGATATATTAGCAGTTTAATATCATACAGATAAATTTCATGTCTTGGGAGTTTTTCTTTTTTGCTTTTCATTACAAATCATTTCTCCAAAGACAAAGTATTTTTTTTTTAATTTGACATTAAACTAAATACTAATGTTTATATTGGCAAGACTAAATCACAGTAAATTGAATCCTTGTGATACAAACATGACGGATGACTGAGCAATTATCTATACATTTAAGGAGTTAAATCCATTACAAACCACTTTGCTCATTGCAAACACTTCCGTTGTTAAGCGCAAAGTTATTTCTTCACAACGTGCAAATACAGTTACAAGTTTTCTACATGCATTTGAAAAATAAAGTAACTAATCCTTTTTCCTATACTTCACTACACATATAAACTATAAAATTATAAATATTTCCATCTTTTAAAAAATTTTAAAATAAAATTTTAAGTTAAATATTTGAAATATGTCTTAATTCAAATTTACAATTAATTAAAAAATCAAATTTGAAAATGTTAAATATTTGTAACTATTTTTAAATGTAATTCAATGTATTTTGAAAATTATTCTTATATAAATATTGTTCATTTTTTATTGGTACTTCTTATTTTAAGGAAATAACTATTAACTTAAAATATTTATGCTAGGAACCAAAAAAGGTATATTTAATATTCCAAAACAGTAAGCG
Source organism: Nephila pilipes (assembly GCA_019974015.1). Lineage (NCBI taxonomy): Eukaryota > Metazoa > Arthropoda > Arachnida > Araneae > Nephilidae > Nephila > Nephila pilipes. Next base: position 278,924 of record BMAW01037947.1, on the reverse strand, counting down.
CATACTTGATTTTCTTACACCGCCAAGAAAAATATCCAAGCAATAATTTTCAATTCACGCTTTCATTCATGAACCATATTTTCAGTGATGCATTGCGTGTTTATATGGGAAAGGTATGAAAAGGGAGTAGTATTCAGTACATAGAAAATGAAAATCATAGTGTCCCCATCACTAAGGAAGCTTGAGTATGGACTTTTTTTAACATTTTTTTACAATCATATTTCTTTATGTTTCCTTGGTTTCACTGCCATTTAACAAATTCTAGAATGATAATACGTTTTGAAGTTTCTTTTAAACTTGTTTCCAAAAAATATATTTAATAATGACAATATGAACTATAATGTGCATGTAACTATTAAATTTTGCAAAATAAAAAGATTTTTTATTAGAAACTTTTCTTAGAATAACTTTGAAGAACACTGATAACTAACAGAATACCATTTCAGTAAGTGTGTAATTGGAGCCAAAAAGTTAAAGGCATTTTTGAAATGTATTTAAAAATTTTAATGTCTTATCACCATTTTTTTTTTAATTTCCTTTATATTTTCGTCAAGTTACTGTAATAGCAGTAATGCTTTAAAATGTAAAATAAGGTATTCACTTATAATGATTTCCTCAATATATTTCTTCTATTAATAAACAACTAGACAGTAACAAGTGATAGTACTCAGCAACACGAACACTTTTCATCAAAGAATGCATTGTTTGAAATCAATTGCAAGCACGCTAGCACGTTTCTAAACGATCACTCCTCAAGGATATTCCTATTTCAATACATCGGGAGAAAAAGAACATCATTATACATACAAATGGGGAAGAAGAAACCGTAAGCAAATTTGCTTCACGATGAATAAAAGACGCCGATGACGATGCCTGCGAAGATATTACAAGGTGCAACCGTTCCAACACTTGTACCGTAAGAGATAACTGCGCAATTTAGCAATACTAAAAAGAAGACTAGCATTTCTTTTACGGAACTGCAAGTGGAAGTACCTCAGAAGCAACACGAATGTATGATGAGAGTTTTCTCCAAAGGTGGCTGCCCATTTCAAAAGGGCAGCATTGCAGCTGTGTGAAACAAGATTATTTATTGTTTTCCAGTCTGATGTAATTTGGCCTCCATGATCACTCAAATTGTTGTGACTTGATTTCTTTTTGTGGAGGGAGCTGAAGAGTTAAGTGTGTGAGACCCCTTTTGGCTGAGTTTGAATTGCAAGACTTTATACTGCTGCTAGGGAGGTTTGTGATATTCCCAAAACATTTCAGAGCTTTTACCAATCTCTACATTGTTACTGTTATTCTTGAATTCACGTGCCTTTTTAGGTATTAAAGAACATTATTGTTTATTAAGGTATGAAAGGGTGCTTTTTTAAGCAATTATTATAAATATTCATTAAAACTGCTTTTTAAAAATATCTCATTATTTTTTTTTTTCGTCCTCATATCCTTCATCTTACTATTTTGTCTCCAGTTTTTTGTTTGAAGAACATTTTAGGTAATACATTCTTTGATGAAAATTCATTGGTTTTTTTTATGTACTAATCACATATTAAAGGCTTTTCTATCTTTTCTGGTTTTCCCTATAGAGAAGTGTTGAAAAGGAACTTCAGATTTTATTATTCATCATAGTTTAATCAAATACTTCGGTTATTTTCAAAATACGACGATATGTGAAATATTTGAAATTTTCATTGCATAAATTACTTGATTTTGAGACAAATCAATTTCCTAAATGCATTTGCATTATATTAATTTTTACGCTCTTTCATATAAAATGCTCTATGTAAGAAAGAGTTTTTTGTGGAAAAGAAAGCTACGTGTGTTTTTGAATTACGTGTAAAATGTTTATATATTAAAATTTAACTAGCCCTTGTGAGTTCTAAAGCTTAAGGTTTTGATACAAGGAATAATTTAGTTCGATGCTAATAACGTCTTTGATTACAAAAAAATTAATAGTAAATAGTTAACTTTTTTTCATTTAAGTTTTTGATTCTTTTTGAAATATTGCAATTACATTCTTTAAAACTTTGAGACATTCATTAAATAATATCGTAATAAATGCATCTTCAAATAAAATTCTTCACGTAATTTAAATTTTTATCCAAATTTAATATTTAAAATCTTAAGTTTAATTATAATTGTTCCTTAACTTTATTAAGCCAAATTTCGAATGTTACTTCTTGTGAACAGTAACTAAAATTTTACATTAGTAATATTTTCACCATTTACTATCGTACGAAATTAATACCGTAAATAAGAAAATATTTTTGAATCATTTCAACAAATTACTATTTTATTCATAGATTGATATAGTTATTAATTAGTATTCCATTTTGTGACCTGTAGAAAAAGGAAGGGCAGGAAGGCTTGAATTTTGATTGAAAAATTCAGTTCCTTTGGAAATGTATTAATAATCACAAAATTAGTTGTATTAAAGGCTCGTAGAATACATTCAAATAACAGTAAAATAAATTTTAAAATATTTTCAGGATAGGATTCAGGAAGAAAATTAATATGTATTTGAGCATTTTACTCTATTTGTCAAATTTAAAATTGTTTTTTATTTGAAGATAATATACTATGAGGTGTTGTTACAAATGAAGGAATGTATCTTAATTTGAACTTTGGTGATTGTTTCAAGAATAGTTTTTGAATTTTCATTTATATCAATTGCTTCATGTAAAACTTTTTTAACTAATTATAAGTTTTAGTGTGGACTTTGATTTAAATAACATTTTACCTTTGATTTACATATATATATATATATATATATATATATATATATATATATATATATATATATATATGATACTTATGATACTTATTGCATTATTTAGTAGATAATTATTATTTAGTGCTTCTTTTAAAAGTTGTTCTTAAAAGAAAAATAATAGTGTTCTTATATATTTTGTTAATGTTATTTTTGTTTAAATATTCTGTGTTATATTTTGAAACTAAAGTTAATTAATTACAAATATATTTATTTAGAAATTATAATTAGTTAAATTAAATTTCTTTATTAATTTTTAATTTCTTTAAATATATATTACAAACAAAATAAGTCAATATTAACAAAATGCCACAGTTTTCCTTAACAGAAAAACACTAAATGCTATTCTATTGTAAAACTTTGTTTAGTAGATTTAACGTACAAATACCAGATTTACATAAAGTTTTAATTTTCTAAGAATTTCTATAAACATGCAAATCTAATTAGTACTAGGCAGCTACATATTTTTTTTTATTTCAAGCTTTAGATTCAAAGAAAAGACAAAGGACATCATGCTAAACTTAAATAGGAAAACGATGACAGAAAAAGGAATACGACATAAATATGTCATGCAATTTTGATTCAATACGTAAACATGTTTTAATTTTATCACGAAGAATTCATTTAGAGTACAACATTTAATTTAATTAAGCATTAGTAAAATTCAATGCATCACTGCAAACAACATAAAATAACCGTTGTTTTTCAGAAATATTGCCTGGATCTTTTACCTGACGATGCCATGTCTGCTGTCCGAACTGTTGCTGAACTGGATATAACCTGCTTAAAAAACTGTAAGAATAGTATTATTTTCTTGAATCTCAAGGAAGTTTCTTTTCTTATTATTTGTCTGAATTGTTCCCATAAAGAAAATATTCTTGACGATATTCTTTTTTGCTAATGATAGGAATAATAGTGCAGTCGAACAAGTTAAGTTATGTATAATAATACGACTCCTCTTAGAGATAGACATAAATTGATTTTATCATTTCTCACCATATCGATGGAAAATAAAAACCACAAAATCAAACTCACGTAATTGTATATGTATACATAGATGCCATGGAATATTTAAAAATGCGTTTTTGGTATAAATATGGTGGATCAATGAAATATTTTGCCGGTTTTGTTATCAGTTAAAGGAAATTTGCTTCTGGAAGCCTAATCATCTGACCCACAAAATCTTATTTTAAAACAAATCTTATATTAAAAAAATCTTATTTTAATATATGAAAGAGTAAAATTGCACTACGATAAATAAGAAAAAAACAATTTATGATTTTCTCAAATGGAAAGTAATTTTGGTTATAAACTTTGGTCATGGAATAATTATCTAATCTTATATTTCTTTTCACTAATAATAACAGAATACATAGAATTATTGAAATAATATGGAAATGTAAGCACCAATTATATAAAGAAATAAAATTACTGATATTATTGAAGAAATATGATGATATTATTGAAGAAATTCGCTGTGGTGGCAAAAAGCCCTTTCAACCAAATATTTCTATTTTTTTTTATTCCTTTTTTTAAAATTCAAACTTTAATAACATGATTGAAAATTTAATGCCTGCACTTTTAAGTGAATGTAATTTATTCTTGTGTTCTTTACTCTCGATGCAATGATTTTAAGGCCCGTGATTTATTCTTTTCTGTGTTATTCAGTTAAAATAAATGCTTTTAGATTATTTAAATGCCTTTATAAGTGGCGCATGATTAAAGAAAAGGTTTTTGATGCACTAGCACTGGAACATTATTATTTTCCATAAGCTCTTAAATGATTAAATGAAGTCAGTTCTATGAGTAATATATATGTTTCTGGTACTACAATAAAACTATTAAGTATTAAAAACAATTATATCTTTATTTCAGAGTCATTTTGTATTAAAAGTCAAGGAAGGCTGTAAGTGAGGGTTTTTATTAATTCAGACATGTAGTAACAAAAATAACAAACACAATATTAAAAAACTGATTTCTTAAAGTTTTAAAAATTGATTTGAAGCAAAATATTAATGCATCTATCATTTTTAAAATTATTTAAAATTATAATATAATATTCTTCGTGAAAGCAGAATTAAATATTTAACGGTTTTAAGACATTACAAAAACTATACTAATATTATTTTTTACTATATTGAATGATTTAGCGGAAGGAACTCTTAAGAAGAAAGGATCCGTTAAAAAAAGCTCACTTTCGATCAATTTCTTATTTGATTGCATGTAGAAAACTAAAATTTGTATTTGCAAATGGTACAAGAAATAAATCGCTTAAGCAGCAATAGAAATACTAACCTTGGTAGGAAAGAACATCCTCTTTTCATCAATGATCCCATCATGAACCATAAACTATTAACAAGAGTAAATCTGTTTGCGACCATTTCAGAATCAGGTTGATGTCTTGGATGTATCCACTCGTATGGACTTAGTCTTGCCAAAATAAACAAATATAGAGTTATTCCTAAATAGGCTGTCCCCATGTAAAACCAAACTTCTATAGAGAGAGGTTTCAAAAAGGAAAATAATGCGGGAATTTGTTTTCCTGGTTTCTTGAAAAGAATGCTGATTCCAAGATTCATAAAAGGCATGGTAAAATCCACTGCACTTTCTCTATCAAACGTGATTGATAAGTCTGCTACAGCGATATCAGCTTCCTAAATAGATCGGAAATATATTCAACAACTGTGAGTTCGATTCATCAGCTAAGCTAGAATATAGAACTAATTATCCAAAGGAAATAATTCAATCGTCGCAATGGCTTGAGTTTTTCTTTGTAGAATCTAAAAGCAGTTTTTGACTGTACTTTGAAATACTACATTGAAGACAAATTAAGATGTGCTTTGCATTTTCTAATGCTTCGCAACACTAGAGATGTTATAAAATCAGTCATTCGATATGTAACAGATCAATTGAAAAGTCCTCGGCCTGACACATAGATGGCGCTACTAGAACTAAATCCATATGTTTTTTAGTTAGCCCTAACCTTCAAAAGATGCGTGTATAAATTGGACAGCTGTCGGATCATTAGTTTGTGAATTATAGCATTTTGAGAGAAGCAACTTTTGTTATTGTGAAAAAAATGGATAAAAAGGAATTTCGCTTGTTGATAAAATATTGCTTTTTGAAGGGAAAAAATACAGTTGAAGCAAAAACCTGTCTTGATGTCGAGTTTCCGGACTCTGCCCAAAGAAAATCATCCATCAAAGATTGGTATGCTAAGTTTAGACGCGGTGAAATGAGCACCGAAGACGGTGGACGCCCAAAAGAGGTTGTTATCGACGAAAACATTAAAAAAATCCACAAAATGATTTTGAATGACCGTAAATTGAAATTTAATGATATAGCAAACACTCTAAAGAATTCAACTGGACGTGTACATCATATCATTCACGAATATTTGGGTATGAGAAAGCTCTGTGCAAAGTGGGTGCCGCGCGAGATCACTTTTGACCCAAAACAATGACGAGTTGATGATTCGGGGCAGTGTTTGAAGATGATCAAGCGTAATAAACCCGAGTTTTTGTATCGATATGTGACAATGGATGAAACATGGCTCCATCATTTCACTCCGAAGTCCAATCGACAGAGTGGACTCCACACGATGAACCCACTCCAAAGCGTGGGAAAACGCAACAGTCGGCGGGCAAGGTTATGGCGTCTGTATTTTGGGATGCGCATGGAATAATTTTCATTGACTACCTTGAAAAAGGAAGGACCATAAACAGCGACTATTACATAGCGTTATTGGACCGTTTGAAGGACGAAATCGCCGAAAAACGGCCGCATTTGAAGAAAAAGAAAGTGCTGCTTCACCAAGACAATGCACCGTGTCGCAAGTCAGTGAAAACGATGGCAAAAATCCATGAATTGGGCTTCGAATTGCTTCCTCATCCACCGTATTCTCCAGATCTGGCCCCCAGCGACTATTTCCTGTTCTCAGATCTCAAAAGAATGCTCGTTGGGAAGAAATTTTCGTCGAATGAAGAGGTGATCGCCGAAACTGAGGCCTATTTTGAAGCAAAGGACAAATCGTACTACAAAAATGGTATCGAAAAGTTGGAGGGTCGCTATAATCAGTGTATCATATTTGAAGGAAATTATGTTGAATAAAAAAAACTAATTTTGCCAAAAAAATGTGTTTTATTATGGTAGGCTGGGGACTTTTCAATTGACCTGTTACACATAGATCTACATGTCAATCGATAGAAAAAAAAAATAACGGAGCTCTACAGGCATAATTAATAAATTACATTAATATTTATATAAGCCGTGTTAATTATCAGCAAAAATACAAAAAAAAACATTTACTTAGCATTAGTGTTTACATTGTTAGCTCCCTATAGTTTTGAAATGCAGGCTTAATGTTACGTGATCTATAAATATTTATACGTGTTCCGAGAATATCGGAAAATTTTCTTTCAGAAAAAAAAGGAATGATTTTATGCTGTTAAAGTAACTGTTTAGGAAATTGTAAGTTACAAAATCATATTTTTTTCCTCATTTACTCTTTGGAACATCAAGCATGATTTGCATTCCCGGTAATAAGTCAAATAACAAAGTACTAAAAAAATAAAAAAATACACATATAGAAGATTTGGTTTGGTTTTAATAACGTTGTACTAGAAACGATACGAAGGCTATTGGTAACGGACCTCGTAATTTTAAGCCTCAGTCAGGTGACGACACGTATGAAATAATTAAAACGAAAAGTTAGAATCTCGCTATTTAAGGAATATTTCTAGGGTCCACCAGCAATTTATAAAAACAAGTAAATATTAAATATGCATAAGCTATTACATAATTTTATGTTCAATCGAAATTTATTATGTGAAAATATATACTGAACGCATATGAAACATTTTTGTACATCCGCAAACACTTAAGGTTAACTAAAAGGAATCAATTATACTCTACTGAAATATCAGACGACAAAGCCAGAGTTTTGAAAAACACTTTTGTGTCTATTAAGCACATGAAAATTGCAAATTGCTGCCTTCGAATATTATAAAAGTAGGCTTACTAAGAAAATATACTATTCACATTTATGTATTAATTTTAATCGACCTTAACCACGGTTTGTATAAATAGAATTTCTTTTTTTTTCTGGGGGGGAGGGCTTTTAAAAGGAAGTTTTTAATCTTGACTTTCAGTTTTGAAAACATATCTATTAACAGATATTTATAAAAATAAAACCAGTATTTCTGCATAATTATTTAACATATTTATATTAATTTCGAAAATGAAATTTATTTTAATTGTTTTTGTATTTCAAAATAGTGAATAAAGTGCTTAAAAATAATTGTAAAATAAAGCATTTCAAACACAACGTTGAAACAAGTTACTTTTTATCTACAAATTTCCAGAAAAATTAAATAATTTCCTTAACAGTACAAGTCTCAAGGTATTTCTTATGTAGATATGGAACTTGATTTATTCCTCAGGAATCAGCGATAGAGTAGAATCTGCATCACCGCCAGAGAGTGCTGCAATTGGCTTAGCGCATTCCTCTGGGGAAAAGACCTTTTGCGCTGGAAGACACCATTACAGAGCTAGAGTATGTACACATTTCGAGTGTCTGTGATATCGCGTCATGTAGTAGAGCTACCATCATATACACTTTTTACACTTACTGAGGGATTGACCCAGAATGCAGTGATTAGTACAGATTGTTTTCTTTTTCGTATGTGTGTGCGGATAGAAAAGTTTAAAGGATTTCAAACAATTTGGAAATTAACTTACATATCATTTCGGCAGTGGGAATTCTTAAGTGATATCAAGGAACTGTGTTAGGAGATTTTATCTTTTATTTTATCAAGGAATCTACATCGAATTTAATCAGTGGAAAGTAAGAATTATGAAAGAGGAATTGTTGTCGTCATCAGCAATTGATCGGATAGGAGAATATTTATTTGTTTTGTTTTGTTTTTCAAAATGTATGCAGACTTTAGAAAAGAAGATATTATCATCGTTGAGGAAAAATTAAATGAAGAAGTACCGCCAAATGCAAAAATTGTTCATTTAAAAAATATTATTGAAAATAGTGATTGTTTTAAGTCTGATCCAGAACTTCTAAAACATTTAATTAAATCAATGGTTGAGGATAGAAAATCTCGAACAGCTCTTAACCGTGAATCTGATCGGGAAAAATTAAAATTATTAAAGTTAGATAAAGAAATTGAATAGGAAACATTTAAATATTTAAGTATAAAAGAAAAATCACTATGCAAGATTCCTTTTGATTCTAAAGTACTGATTGGACACAAAATCAGGCATTTAATAGTCGTGAAAAACATACCTCCTACAATCGAGATATTAAGTGCTTCATTTGTAATAAATTCCAATTGGCCAAAAGCTGTCCACAAAGGTTTAAAATTACCCCTAGAATAAATGAACCTAATGAGAGTGTCAATATGACACACAATAAGAATAAATATGATAGTAATTTAACGTTGGAAATTGCGACTATATCTTTAATAGACATTCCACAAAATAAATTAAAATATACTGACGTGTTGGTAGATGATAAAAAAAAACTGAGTTTGGGAAGATTGCGGTGCACATGTACCGTTTAAAAAAGTCTTTATTCGCAGATAATAGTTAAATTGGTGATTTCACATTAATTTCGTGTTTCAGCGTAAGAGAGAAAAACGGATGTTGCGTATTTTAATTTCTCTTTTCCAATGTCATTGAATGTAATAGAGAGTAAAGCATCGTTAATCGCTTGTAAATGGATGGTTTACTACCACCTACAATTTATTCTATGCTTTTGGAAGGTTCAAAGAGCATAAATGAAAATACGAACAGTCAAAATAGTTTCAGTGACAATTATAAGCATTCGTGCGAGAGAGAAAAGTGAGTGAAATATCTATCAAGTCAAAACGAAACGGATGGGTTTGATTCGTTTCTATTACAGATTGGATAATCATTAGTAACAAAGGACTGTTTATTTGATTAATCTCATATTACAGACAATAAATTACATCCGAATTTAAATTCGCTAATAATTAATTATCATGCAAATAAAGTTGAAACTGTTGATTTACAAATGAAATTAATTTTAACTGATGAAATACCTATTGTTCATTCATCGTGAATATTAGCTTCTTCAGAACAATTAAAAGTCGATGAACAAATAAAAGATTGGTTGAGGGAAGGGATAATTCAACCAAGTACTTCTGAATATTCATCACAAATCGTGTTAGTTAAAAAGAAAGGCAATTCACTTCGATTGTGCTTTGAATACCACAGATTAAATAAGAAAATACTGCAAAATCGATTCCAGATTTGAAATGGTTTTAGGGACTGTAAGTCCAAGTAAAGATTTATTTCAGCAATCGATTTAAAAAATGGCTTTTTCCACGTAGCTATGCATCAAGACAGCAGAAAGTACACAGTGTTTGTATTTAAAAAAATAATATTTACGGTTTCCTAAAAAGGCTATTTGGACTAACAAATTGCCCTGGAGTTTTTCAGCGATATGTTTTTCATGTATTTCGAGATCTGTTTATTGAAGAGATAGTTTCCACATAATTAGATGACATTGTAATTCCAGTGGCTGATGAAAAAAAGGACTTGAACGTTTGAAACAACATCGAGGTGTGATCTTGAATTAAACCTTAAGAAGTGTTCGTTTCTCAAAAGAAGAATAGAATTTTTAGGATATATGGTTGAAAATTGTACGATTCGTTTTTCGTCCAATATGACTGCAGCTGTAAAAAAAAAATTCTCCGAACCCAGAACTGTAAAACAAGTTCAAAGCATTTTGGGTTAATACGGTTTTTTCAAAAAATACATTCCCCGATTCTCATTGATAGCTAAGTCACCGCGTAACCTCTTACGTTATTCAACCTCGTTTCATTTGATCCAGATCAGAAACAAGCATTCAATAAAGTAAAATATTGTCTATCTTAAAACTCAGTGTTACAAATATACATAAATGGAGCCAAATTAGAATTACATACCAACGCTTCAAAATATATTCTTGTTGCAATTTTATTTCAATATGATAATCAAGAAAAATGTACCCAATTCATTATCTGAGTAGAAAGACTAGTATACAAGAAAAATTATCTAATTATGAATTAGAAATTTTAGCAATCATAGATAGTATAAAAAAAAATTCTGCACTATCTATTGGAAACAAAATTTACAATTGTTATACATTGTTCGACCTTTCAAAAGACAATGAACATAAAGGACTTATCTACAAAAATTGTGAGGAGAGCGCTATTACTAGAAGGTTACGATTCTCAAATTAAAAATCAGTCCGGTAAACAAATGTTGCATGTTGACGCTCACAATAGAAATCCTATAATATTAATCTTAATTGATGAAGTGAGTCAAAAAATTACAACATTAGAATTGTCTGATGAACATATTAAATATTAATTGTTCTAATTCAACAAGGGAAAAACAGTGAATTTATAGTTGGAAATGGTATTCTGTATAAAATTGAAAATTTGTTGTTCGTTACCTGAATCAATGCAAATATAAATATTTCGATGTACACTTACTCCAGATCATTCTGCTGATAAAAAAAACTTGGGGATATTGCAAGACAAGATTTTTATTTTCCTTATATTAAAAAGTGCTTCAACCGTGTAACTAAGAATAGCATTGAATGCATCCTGATAAATAGAAAACGTGGAATACATTTCCTTTGAGCACTCTCTATATCGAATTTTTACAACTATTCCGTCGACAAACAAGAGTCATAAACATATTTTTACTACTGTTAATGCATTTACAAAATTTGCATGGTTTTACTCCGTGAGATCGACAACTACACGCACAGCTATAGAAATATTAAAATTGCAACAGAGCACTTTTGGAAACCTAGTAATTATAATTTCTGACCGAAGTGCAGCTTTTACATCAAAAGAATTTACCGACTTTTGCGCTGAAGAAAATATTAAATACGTCACTATCCCAACTAGTATACCAAGATGAAATTGCCAAATAGAGATAATCCACGCAATCTTGATTCCTGTTCTTGCTTAACTTACGATTGAAGACTCCACGCAATGGTATAAACACGTTGCCGCTGATCAGAGAACCATAAACAGCACAACAAGCAGAAGAACAAGGAAATACCCTTTTGAGCTCTTGACCGGGGTGAAGATAAAGAACAAGGAAGATTCAAGAATATTGGAAATACTGAGAGAAGAGAAAATTGATACACTGATGGGAAAACGTCGTGAAGATAGAGAAGAAGCAACAAAGAATATCCTGCGAATTCAAGTGGAGGGCATATGACAAGAAAGAGGAAACAATGAAATATCAAGTTGATGATATTATCTCCAAACAGAAGACCCAGTTTGGTAGAGGTCTCAAGCAGAGATTCAAATTTTATGGACCTTACAAAATAAAGACTGTTCATCTATACTGCTGTTTGTAGAAAATGCAACACCATGAAAGAATCATCAGAATCAAATGAAATTTAATGCAGAAACGACTTGTACTGATACAAATAAATGATGAAATTTTCAAAACAAAAGAAACAAATTAAGCGTCCGAAATCAGTATTTGGTGCAGCCACCATGCGCTGCAATAAGTGCTGCTATACGACGTGGCATGGAGTCAAACAGATGTTGAATATCTGCTTGAGGAAGAGAATTCCATATCGCTTGTATGCGCAACCAAAGTTCGTCTTTGGAAACTGCAGGACGCGGATCACGAGCGAGACGCCGACCAACCATATCCCACACGTGCTCAATAGGCGACATATCCGGTGAATAAGCAGGCCAAGGAAGAAGTTGCATGCGTTGTGCTGAACAGAAGTCTCGAACAGTCCGCGCAACATGTGGGCGTGCATTATCCTGCTGAAAGATAGCTCCAGGGATGCCTTGAAGGAAAGGAACGACTTCGGGCTGTAGCACTTCACGGACGTACCTGTTGCTATTGAGATTACCCTCAATTCGTATCAAATTGGATCGTCCATGATACGAAATCGCACCCCAGACCATAACTCCGGGTGTTCGACCACTATGTCGTTCAATAATACACTCAGGAAGGCAGCGTTGACCGGCATAACGTCTAACACGAACACGGCCATCATGGGTCCACAAATTGAAGCGTGATTCATCTGAAAAGACAACTTGGTGCCAATCAGCTCGCCTGTCTCTGTGCTCAAGAGCCCACTGCCGACGCAGCCGTCGATGATTCGCCGTGAGGGGAATCCTGTATAAAGGCACCCTTGCACGCAATCCACGGCGCAGCAGACGACGACGAATTGACGAAGCCGACAATTGTACACCTGTAGCAGTAGACCAACGTGCTGCCAGCTGCCTGGAGGAAGCTGTGCGATCATTCACCGCCATGCGGAGCAGGTGTCGATCATCGCGCTCTGACGTTACCTTCTGTCGTCCAGTGCCTGTTTTTCGAGTTGTTCGGTGCTCGTCGGTCCACTGCTTCCAAACTCGCATCACTGTGGAACTGTTCCGCTGCATACGAGCTGCTATTGCGCGATAGGAAAATCCTCCTTCTCGAAGGCCGATTATCCTCCCTCGTTCAAACTCCGTAAGTTGCTTGAATTTCTTATTCTTCCGTCGTGGAGGCATACTCAGGTCTCACTAAACGTTTGCCACTAACAAATAATCATAGACTTTTTCAACGTCCCGCTACAGCACTTTATTTATACGCTTTCAGCATCAATTCAGAGGGCGCTGCGCGCGCCGCGCACGCGCGATGGCTCTGAAACTTTATTAATTTGCATAATATCCTATAATTGACATTTGCTGCGAATTTCATTTGATTCTGATGATTCCTTCATGGTGTTGCATTTTCTACAAACAGCAGTTTATATGACAGATACGAAATAGAAAAATTTGGAAAACGTGAGGGACAATAGCGAACGACTGCTACCACCAATCATATAAACCTTTAAACAATATGTTTCTAACCCATTACCTGCAAACTACCTTCGATCAGAACAGGGTCATTGAATAAAATACTCCACACCACTAGAGAACCTTGCTACTGGCTTAGGTCATTCCACTAGTGGTAAGAAGACCATTTGCACTGGAAGACGTCATTAGATAGCTGGAGTAAACAACACACGGAGTTTCTGTGATATCGCGTCATGCAGTAAAGCTGTCATCATATACAGTTTTACCAAATAAGTGCACGGAGCACAACCTGACTGATACAGTCTTCTCACTTTTGTGATATAAATATTACTTACGCTGAACTTAATTAACGATATTAAATTGTCTGCACATTAATATAACTGTAAATAAACGATTAATCTTAGTTCAAGGGCTTATCATTATGAATATCGGATGTTATACACATTATATATATATATATATATATATATATATATATATGCGAATTATTGTTTCTGAATAATGTAACTGGCGTAGCTACAGCAAAAGGATGCGTGCGCGAATCGCCAGCGACAGACAGCTGTTTATCGTGAAGCCTTCTCTTTCAATTGAAATGTTTCTCGCTTCTGTAAACAAAACCGTATATCCGTAGCTTACGTTTGTGCTTGATTCGTTAAGGACACATGGAACTTTCTCTTTTACTGCTTCTTAGGACCCCATTTTTAATCTGAGACAGGGATATTTTTCTTGGCAAAAACCTCTTGACCACTAATGTAAAATAAGCAGGAATGTGAGTTGTTTTACCGAAACTCAAGGTAATTCATTTTTTTCCTGATACTGTCATGGAGCTCAATATGAACATTTAGGTAATAATGTTGATATGTAGTTTCACCTTCAGGAACCCAGAGAAGATACATAATCCCTTGAATTCGAATAAATAACCATCGTTGCTTTGAAATTCGACTTACTCATTCGTGCTTTTTTCTTACTTCAGTCAAAATTGGCTGTTCCTTGTAAATAGCCACAATTTGTCACAAGTTATCTTTTCCAATAAGATTGGGTCATTTTCAATGGCATTCAAGTGTTAATACAAACATTACAGTCAATACAGCTTCTTGTTGTTCAAACATCAGAATTTTTGGCATCACTTTGGTGCATTTTTCGTGTGTTAAAATTGTTAAGTAAGATTTGTCGAAATGATTCTTTGGCAAGTGATCTGAAGAAATCTGTGCCTATAAATACGATTGTGAGGTTAAATTCTCTCTTGAATGATGTAAACGAGCCAGTGGAGCTACCTTTTTAGCATTTTCCTTTTAAATAATGTATATTTATTGACTCTCTCTCTCTTATCATAATGAAGAAAGAATCTTAATTTGAAAAATGTGTTCTCATTACAACCCTGAATTATAATGGATTTTCACGCGTCAAATACGGATTATATATATATATATATATATATATATATATATATATATGTAATTTAATAAAAATATAACAAACTAGCACCAATAAAAATGTTAAAATATCTTTTAAATGTAGTGATAATTTAATTATAATGATAAGTTAGATGTAAAAAATTAGATATTTTTAAGTGTAATGCTTTCAAAAATATATAAGTGATTAATATCAACATAAGAGTGTTAGAATTAAAGATAGAATAATGAAATAAATTGAAAGATGTAATAAATAAAAGTACTAATTATAAATTTAACACATTTTCAATAATACTTTTTATATTAAGAAATAAATAAGAATAAATGCAGATAATTTTAGTAGTAAATTAGCAATTAATTATGGTTTTTAAACATTATTAAGCTGATAGTGAGTTTATACATTGATTTAATTAATACTTTATTATTTAATTGAAATTTAAAAATATGGATTCATTAAGACAAGGACATTTTTTTCAAAGTTTTAAATATTTAATAAAACAATTTAAAATATAATGATTATGAAACAGAATAGAATATTTTTGTTATTCGTATAGATAACTAGTAAATTCTGTTGCTGTCCAGATTTCTTTTGATAATATTTTTATAATTTTATATATTATTAAGAATTTTTTACATTAATCATATTATGTTTGATTTTTTTCATAACACATTTTATTTCCATATTTGCTAATTTGTTGCTAATATAAATCTTTAAAGTTCGTTTTCAAGCGTTTCACTTTCATTATTTACAATATTCTGTACTTATTTTCATTTCTAATATTACTTAAAAATGATGCTACTGTCCTTCTATTCTAATTATTACTTTACACTTCTTCATTTCTAATATTACTTTACAAATGATTATGTATAAATGATTTAATTTACGTGCGGGATGATTATTTCCAAAGATGCGTCACTTTACTTAAATGTTTCACGAGTTCTTGTGTTCATATTAATAATATATAAATATCATAGGATTTAATTTTATTTTATATTTTGCGAAAAAAAAATTTTATTTTAAAGTCAGAAATATATTTCTAGACTTAAATTTATTTTTTATTTATTCCTTTTTATTTCAATTTTTCTTTGATATTTAATTAGTTGTATGCTTGATACCAGATATTATAAAGCAATCGCTGAAGGTGACTTCTTCAAAATTAAGCCTGGAATAAATTGCAAAATAAGGTGGCAACTTGTTACAACATGAATAATTTTATATTCTTTTCTTTTACATTCTATTCTTATTTTTTTTTTTTTTTTTTTTTTTTTTTTTTCAATTTTCATTATTGCTATTTCTAAATTTTTCTACTGTCATTTCGTTATTCGCTTAAATTTAAATGCTGTTTCAAAATTTATTTGTGTTATATAATTTGTTTTAGTGTATAAAATATTATTTTACTACATTTGTTCAATTTTTGCTGTTTATACCGCTTTTATACATGTAATTATGAAGTATGTTGAATTTGATAATGTTGCTTAAATATTTACTAATGACATCATTCTTTACTGTATTATTATTATTATTATTATAATATATATATTATATATAGTATATATATATATTATATGTAGTATATATATATATCACATATAGTAT
>BMAW01037947.1:160358-257298 GCA_019974015.1 Nephila pilipes | reverse complement strand
GTGTGTGTGTGTGTGTGTGTGTGTGTGTGTGTGTGTGTGTGTAATTATTGATCATTTATTTCAGCCTATGGTATTTGCTTTTAAAAAGTTTCTAAACTATTTGTATGACATGTCTTCAGGAATTTTTACGTTTTTTTCAGTACTTTAAATATTTATTATGTTTTTTTTTTGTTTACTTAGTATGCTTTCAGATATTTTGTTTTTTCAATTTGTTATTTATTGATTTATTTATATTTGTGCTGTTAGCTGTTTATTTGAATTTGATTATATTGATTCTGCATTCACTTTTTTCGCTTTTCTATGGTAGATTTTCTGAATTTACTGATTTATATTTCTTTACCTTATTTTATAATAAAGTAATCTATAGAAGGTTGGTAGTTTGATCAGTAACATCGTTACAAACATAAATTATTCCATTCAAAATATAGAACAATAATAGTTTCATTATTTTCACTATTTTAAGTTTCCCTTTTCGTTTACTGAGTTTTCTTTTAATATTTTTTCAGTTACTTAAATTATTTTAATTTTTAAACATTCAATTATAATATGTTAATTAATATGATTATTATATGTGTCATATTAATTTTACTTTGATTTCTTATTGATTTTATCAAATATGCAGTTTTTTCGACATTAATGTATGAATTTCTGATTGTTATGTTGAATTGGTATATGATGTGATGTCTTATAAATTATAATTTTGATCTTTTATACAAATATATATATACACACACACACACACACACATATATATATATATATATATATATATATATATATATATATATATATATATATATATATATATGAGTTTTTCATGAAACCTTAACCAGTTATAGCTTCAAAAAATATAAACTGGAAATTTTTACCTTATTAACACCTTTGCTTGTAACTTTAACTACATCCAATGTAAAAAATGTTCTTTGACCATTTCTGTCAATTTTTATTGGTCCACTTGCTCCTTCAAAAGGTATCTTAAAGTGAAAAGAAAATTATCCATATATTCAAAAGGACTAGAATAAGGTAATTATTACAAAATAATATATATGATTTTAACAGTAGGCATATTGTCTATATTAACACTCTTGAGCAAAAGAGAATTTGCCCATTATATCGATATTCTAAAAACTAGAGGACATATTTTAAAGAAATTTGATATGACCATACAATTATAGCAAAAGAAAGAAGAATAACATTCAAAAGTCTTATAGTTATTCTTGATTATTAGTAAAACTCATAATGCATATGTATACAAAATCCCCATTCTGATATAGATCTGAAGATGTGTTTAATATGGGATATAGTTTTTTTGCAGCAAGACCGGTCGCATTGCGTGACGAGATATTGGATAGAAGCCAGCTCTAAAGTCCCTGTTGTAATCGAACCTACTACTGCTTCAAGGTAGTTTTCAGATCTGGGATGGTTCAAGAAAGAGGATGGCGAGATGCATTTGCGCTTTCAAAAGTGTTCAAAATAGGCTCTATACAGCTGAGGTCAGGAGATCAGACCGGCCAATCCAAGCAGGAGACCTTACTCACTCTAAGCTCAAGCCTCCCTTTCAAAGCAATTGTCCTCCTTTAGCGTAATAATCACTTTTAATTATGAGGAAGCGATGGTATCATGTCTCATGCTTTCTTAGATATAGGCACTTTATGAAACAGTATCCATGCTGAATTTCAACTGGTCTGTAAAAAGTACTGTGATCCATTGAAGTCGGGTCCAAAACTCATGTTGTCTTTACCATGCTAAACCATCACTTTTGAGTGATTCAGAGAAAGAAACAGAAGGATTCTTCTGATATATAGCCCTCTCTCATGAAGTCTAAGTAAATTGTAGTCTGTGAAACTCGGATTCTAGGGGCAAATTAGGGCTTGCGAGAGAGGCTTAAAGCTGTAATAGTGCCGTAACGCCAAGCTAAACGAGCTAAAAAATTATCCCCATTCGTCGTTATATATCTTGGTCAATATTGTGAAGATTTTCTCGATATAGGTCCAGTGTTTGGAAATTGTTCCTAGAAATTGCAAGTTACTTTGGTTGTTACATCGAGCTCTGCAGCCATCAGCATTTATGATCACCCCCAATCTGCCAAGATTTCTCCATCTCATTTTACCATTCATATGTTTCGGTCTGCTTATTTTATCTGATACCTTAAATTAAGTTTAAAAATTTACTTAAAGTTTCGCAACTCTTATGGGAAACATGGACAATGTTATGAATGAGTAGGAGTATACAAATCGCAGGCAACCGTTAGTACGCTTATATACCCTCCACCGCATATCTCCACATCAATACACGTGTAAGCTTACACATTCGACTCTGAATATTTGCATAATTCGTCAATGGTGTAATTAGTACCTTTAGTTGAATATATTTTTTAAAAGTGTAGACAAAATTTAAATATTTTCATAATTTTACTCATGAGTGCACTTAAAAATTTTCAATTTCATAAAACAAATATAATTGATTTCAAGCACAAGAATAAAAAAATATAGAAAAAAATTATAAAATTATATTTCAATACATTTACACTGGTGTAAACCAAATTGAAAATCTTACTTGCAAGGAAAACATACCAACAACTGACAAATTAAGAGGGTATCCTGCTTTGCTTAGAATAAATAGTAGTCATCTTAACTTAATAACATCTAATTTCTCAAAATAACGCTATTTTGAACTTTTTTATTAAAAAGTTGTTTTTCAAGTTATTAAAATTATTCCCTTTCCCATTTATTTATAGTTGGAAAGAGTTAGTTTATAATTATAAATTGAAACTTTTACATTTTGGATATGTTTCAGATGTAGTAATCGTTTTTAACTGACCCACTTGAAACTCCTGATTGTCCATTTGTTGTACTTAAAAAATTCTTCTCTGAACAAAATGTTACATTTTCTCAATCTACAAGTATAGTTTTCTTTAAATTTCTTTTTTATTGCTTAGGAAATTCATTGACTTAAGAACATCAAAATTCTAACTCTGTTTACATGGATTAATCTACTACATTTTAGTTATGATAGATTAATCCTTTCATGGCCAGTGGAATATATTTATACCACATATTTAACATGTTAAAAATCTTAGTAAAGTACACTTTTTCCCACACATTTATCTTCAAATGGTAGCTTATAATTTTATTTATTTAAATTAGATGGCACAATCATGCCGAATAATTATTATTTTTACTGCTTTGAATCTAATGAAAGTTCCTAAGAAGTGGTTGTCTTATGCCTCACAGAATTTTTCTGAAATGATTTGAAAATTTTAAATTCATGAAGTACCTAATCTTCATGTTTCAAACCTTAAGTAATTATTACTAATTTCTCAAAACAAAATATATAAAGTATTGGTTTCATACTATAAATTAAGTGGTTCATAATTATACCATCGCTCTTATAGAGCACCCAGAGGGTTAGTGAGCAACAGATGGCCGCAATGAAAATTTCGATTCAGACTGATGTGTGACGGATCGCTTTAATTCAGTAAAATCTAGAAGTAATATTCATATAACAATTTCATTTTCGAGTCATATATCATTTTCGAGTTCCAGAGTGGCAAAAATCAGAATTTTTCTTTTAAGAAAAAAAATTTAAAGTAGGAATAGAAATTTATCAACGCGGTTCATGCCCACCAAAAAAAAGTGCAGAGGTAAAAAAGGAAATAGGAGAACCAAAACTTTTGAAAAAAAAATCGAAAAACTGCCTTTCAAGGCATCTAAGATTGAGCTGACAGGAGACAGCAAATTAGGGAACTATCATCTTTGATAGACATGAGACATGTTAACGATCATGGATATAAAGTGTTAGTATGAGATAAAACTAGATGATAAGCTACTGGCAAAAGGGGGGTGGGAATAGGAACTTATTACCTCTAGAGGTATACTTTATCAATGGGTTTAAGTAAACTGATATAAAAATCATTGATAAATTGGTATTACAAAAGGTACAACACAGTAAAGAAGAACATAGTTCTCTGCGTTTGGACGCTGGCATCCTGTAAGTAATTCAGAGTAAGGAGATCTAGCCTTTTTTTGTTTGTTTGTTTGACACGTCTATTCATTTCATGTGGGAATGTATGTTCTGAATAGTTTCAATTACCGTAGACGGCTGGTTTTTGAACTTTTACAGAGACCATACAACGAAAAGAGTTTTAGTTTTATCTAGAGTTCATTGAAATGGTGTTATCGTTTAATTCTCGTGATTGTTTTAGATTTTGAGTAATAGTGCGCAAAATTAATTCAGAAAAATTCAAATTTTATTTTTAGTAGCTTTATAATCTTGTTTTAATCATTTTTAAATAAATATATTATAAAATACATCTTTAAAAGAATGCCTTTACGGGGACATTCGATTGAGAAAGAACTTGCTTTATTTGAAGAGCTCCTTTCTGATGGATCGCAGTTATCTTCAAAAACAAGTGGGGAAGAAAATTTCACTTCAGTCTGTTCAGTAAAAAATATGCCTAATTTTTAATAAATTTGTATATGTATTTCAACTAAAATTGTCTTATAAAGTTTATAATATAGTTTTACGTTAAACTATGAAAATTAAATATGTATAAAAAAGCTATACATAAACTATTTAGCATATTTTCGCTCAAATTATCTCAGAAATAAAAATACAACATTATAAAACTCAATTTTTTTTCAAAAGTGTTTTGTGATCCTAATATTTGCCAAATTAACTAAAATAATACAATTTTTAATGAAAGTATTTATTATTTCTTGGAAGGAATACGAAACGGTGAGTGTTCAAATAAGATGCCCTACACTGGCGATGGTATAATATATATACGGGGTTTTAAAATAGGGAAATAAATAAAAATTAAGTTTCCCACTTGATATTGTGTGCTTTTAACGTTATTAATACATATCAGATAAATTTAGAAAACATTTAATGTTTTTATATACCTCTCCTCAAAAGGTTAAAATAAAATACTGTCAAGGTTGCGTTTCAAATAGAAAACAATACATAAATTTATGACAGAGTTTAATATTTATAGTGCAAAAAAATTATTTTAAAATATTAACAAAAAACGCATATATTTTATGGACAATCCGTCATGAAATAGATGAAACCGTTGTGCTGTTATTACTGTAAATAATATTCGATGTTATCAGCTACAGTTTAACATCTACTCTGGCTGATACTCATAATCGGCTTACTTCCACAATTGTCAGGTGTATGTCGAAGCTAAATTATCTTTCCATATAATGTGAGAAGAGAAATACAATGAGCATTCGAATTAAAACATTTTTATGGCATAGGTACATTTATATCCAAATTGTTGATCACAATCTTTGAATTTGAAATTAATTTGATATAAATAATTTTTTTTGCATATTATCAGATCCTTATGCATTTGTTTCATACAAATGATATAAAAATACACTAATATATATTAAAAATATTATTATAATAGAGATCTCTCAAGCGTGGATAAATAAAGAGTCATTTCTTCGCAAGTTTTTACTTCATATCTTATCACTTACATGATATAGACCAAAATATAGAGATTCGGATTTGTAAGATTACATCACTGTAGCACAAATAAATATTTTGTTCTCTCGAATGACATTATAAGAAACATGCTATTTCCTTTGATCTTGATTTTTAATATCGGTACTTCCCGATAAATATTTAAAAAAAAAAGGATGCATACAAGCTTGGCAGCCTTTTCTGCAGGTGCTAAACACAGTTTTCGCTGTGCTAAATAAAATGTATTGTCATTCAAAAACAATTAAATATATGTTGCTAAACAGTGTTCCTATAAGGTTAAAAGCGTATGAGAGTTGTATGTATGTGTGTTTATAAATTTGTGGTTAACCCGTAACTGGAGGCATGAATTTCCTTACGCGGTGAGAGATATAGAGTCAAAAAGACTCCATTGCAATTTTTCTTTTTTGTCTTCTGTAAACAACATTAGAATTTAACAATCAAAAATGAAGAGTATAATATTTTAAGTTATTACCTTAAAAATATTTCTTTATTATTTTTGCTTTTTACATCATTCAAATGCAGCTGAGGCATATGGCTACGGAACATTGTCTACATGATGGGAGTTTACAAAAAAAGGCATAGAATAGATGTTTACCATTTCAACTTTTTTGAGCAAATAGTAAAATATTTTCTGGTTGATAATTTTCCACTGCTATCTGCTTACACTTTTTTCTCACATTTGCCAAATATATTTGTAATTGAAATTCTCACTTCCTCTGACGAAGACAGGTATTCTTTAACCTCCTTTCTAACTCTTCACTGGCGACCAGGGCTTGCGAGATTCTTTAGAAAATCTAGCCTTGACTCTTTTCTATACTCGCGTGTGGCCAGGTAAATAATAAATGCTTTAACTGTACTTATATCTATAAGGCGAAAAATTATAGCCATTGGCCACCTTCTAGTTCTCCGACCAGAGCAATATTTGCCACATTTCTCTTCCAAGGCATCATCAGAATTACAATTATTATTAAAAAAAATTGATAATATCCAACTGATTGATGTCTGTATCTTGGGATATTTATGAGTGCATAGATGACACTAGCAATACAGCTTTGACTTTTTTAGTAACATATGATACCAAGATTAAATTCTTCAAAAGAAATTCGCCACTCAAAAACACCCGACTGTTCTGCTTCTGTATGGAGAGAATTATTTAGGCATTTTTGGTTTCTTTTTAAATGTTTCAACATAGGTTAATTTTTATTCGTTCATACTTTTATAAACCCCATTAATGGAAAGCAATAGTCTGCAGTTATATTCCTGTTTGTGTCTGCAATACCAACAAATTAGCGCACAGCTACATGTGTTGGTTTTTGCAACATTTTATCATCTTCTGAAAATGTAATTCCATAGAATTTTTACCACTATATATATACAGCCATTTATGAAGAAATTGTTTATGACATCAGTTAAAATCACGATTTTCAGACCATATTTATTTGCATGGCTTATTAGGCATATACATCTTGAATCTACTCCTTACCCTACAACTACAAGCATCTCAATGATACATGCTGAAGTAGCAATGCTGTAAGCTGACTGATTGTTTGTGATTGATTTTTCAAAAATTTCAGGTATTAATGTCATTGAATTTTCCCTTAATTGTTCCTCGCCAATGGCAGCAACCCCGGTTCGCGCGTTCCTCGCCTCCTCAGTACACTCAGTACAGACTGACTCTCTCACTTTCTGAGCTGCCCTGTAACTTGATGCTCGCTCAGAGCCCCGTTGTCGCGTATCTAAGATGTGTGTTGTAAATAGTTTAATGTCGTGTTTGTAAAGAAATACTGTAAGGTTTAAGTTGTATCTATATTAATAGCAGCAGCAGCAAAAATAAGACGAATTCCGGCCAGCTTTAAAGCAATGATGAGTCCAGGATTGTGAACTCTCTAATAGCTAATTGGACTGAATGAATCTATTTTTTCCTTTCCCATAGAAATAATTGTCCCTATCAATCATGTTGTCTCCCTACTTGTTTTGAATCTACTTCTGAATTTTCTTTACTTTATTGTTCGCATTCTTCTTCATGATCGCATATAATCATTGCATCATCGCTAATATCACAATAATCTTCCGACATTTACCTCTGCATTATAGTTTATCAAAATCTGGATAATGTTGTGGAATTTTTTCCTGGAAAGGCCTGGTTGAGTATTATCCATGTATTTTAAAGCAACAATATGTTGTTCAAGACAAAGGAAGTGGATTGCAATATGAACTATGCAGAGATTAACTGGTCCATTATATATTTTTTCAATCACAGTTTCAGAGATGTGGAATCAATGTGACTCTATAAATAGCAACTATAAATTTGAAAATAAATAACTAAGCTATACGCACGCGTTCAAACTTTGACTTCTGCTAATATACTGATAAAAGAAGTACATGAAGTTTACTGTGGATATTATTGTAATCATGGACAGAAAACCACTACATAATCAGGGCCAATAAACAACGCAGAATCATTTTGAATCCCGTCAGCACATGCGGGTTATTAATAACTTATTATATACACATATATGCTACATATTAGATACACATGAGGAGACATGTTTTTAATTATTTTCGAGTGTGTATTAATGAACAAAAAAAAATTGAAGGTATTATCTTTGGTTTTAATGTATTTGTTTATTTATTTGAAATTATTTTTCTTTCTGAATTTCTATTATTCTTATTTTGTACCTGAAATCATGATAAAATTACTGAAGTGTGAGAGATGGATCTCTTAACACTAGAATTACCGTATTTCTGGTGTACTTAGAACTATCGGGGTGGGTAATAGCTGACCCATGGACTTAAGATATCTTATTCTTTTTCTTATGATAATATAGATAAATATAAAGTGTTTCATGATTGATACATATATTTTTAATTAATGATGTTTTAAATTTAACTCTTCTAGAATATAATTTTTTTTTTTTTTTTTTTTTTTTTTTTTTAATTTCTAACTGCAGAATTCATAGATTAAGATTTTGAGATGTTGTATAAAATGAAATGTAAAAATTTCTTTTAAATAACATATAATTTTATACATTTAAATCTTATAGTGTTCCTACAGATAAATGAGATGTTAAATCACAATTAACTAAATATGAATGACATTTTACTTACATTATACAATTTTTCTCAAAACAATTATACAATTTTTCACACATAATGCTTATAGTCTTTGATTCTTTTTTGCTGTGCATAATCCACTTACAAAATGTGAACATTTTTCTCACATCTTACCAGTATTGCTTTATCTGGCAACATTATTTTCGTTTGTTTGAAGCGTTTTGGACTGTAAACATTTCAATCAAGCCTTCATATTTAGGGATAATGGCCCTTGTTGCCCTACATCCCTTCTTCATTCAATCAATCAATCAAGCCTTCATAGCTTAGACTCAACTATCTCAATTTCTAATTTACTTTCCCCCCCTTTTTTATTTATTTACCAGAAGTGGAAATCTCGCTGTTGCTCGATTGCCATCTAATTTTAGTAGTAGTAGAAACGTTTTGGGGTAGTACTTGCGCATCTGCTAATTTTAGAAAATAGTCTCTTCAGCTCAGATTAGATCCTATTGTGTGTATAAGAATTACCCATGCATAAATCTCCATTTCTAAATACTTAAATCAACATGCATAGGCCAATGCCTTGATGCCGACTTCACAGAATATTTTCTTGCAATCTGTTATACAACATAAACTCAAAATTTTTTAAAATAAAATTTTGAGTAATTTTTAATGAATAATGGAATGTGCTAAGAAGTGCATTTTTGTGTTTTCACATTGGTAAGAAACGAAAATGGTGTTATTTTGTGTCATGGAAGTTGTGGAATATTTTTTTGATTTCTTCAAGGATTTTGGAATTTCTCTATTGATTGTTCCTACATAACTCAAACCATTTTCTTTTAGGATTTCTGCAAGTTTCAGAGGTGTAAAAACACTGTCACTTGTTATATTTCGTCTTGTTTTGAGATTCTAATCTAACTTGAGAGCAGCATTTTCGCCAACACTTAAATCATTTGATTTGGGATCATCTTTCCCTAATTATAGAAATGCGTTGATTATGCACTTTGAGCTCACATCTACAAACAACCAAAATTTCATGCTATGTTTGTCGGGTTTGTTTGGCATTTATTTTAGAAATCTACAGTGTGTCTTTGACAGAAAGAGCTCGTCATCTACAATAATGATTTTTACTGGTTTGTAACACATTTTTGTTTTGAGACAATTTTCTATGAATGCAATCCAAACATATATGAAATGAGTGCAAATTTATCATCTTTCAATTTACCTGATCTTGAAAATTTTAAGTCAAAATGCATATATTGTGGGATTTCTAGAAATCTGTTAGGACTCATTGTTGAAGGGAAAAATTGTGGTCCCAGGTCTTTAACCATAGGTTAGTGATGGAAACTCCATTTGCAGCTGGAGCTCCGGGAGCATACAATATTGCAAAAAAATCCAGTTCATCGAGAGAAATACTCAAAGTTTCATTATTTAATTTTGATCTGGCTACAACTTCTGTAAATTTCTTTATGCTATTCAAAATTTTATCATTTGTGATAAGTTTCCAGGAAATCATAGGATTATTATTAGCAATATTTCTTTTGGAATATGGTGTGGGTCCCTGACGTTCTTTTATAATATTTTAAATAGGCCGTCGATCAGAAATATAACACTGCGTAGGAATTTTCCATATATTTCCATCTTTCGCTTCTTCCCAATCACTTTGAAGTTAGGATTTCTCTCTTTTATTTTTTTTTTCTTACCACTTTTAAAATTCTTTGCGGTTTTATGAATTCCTGAACTGCGTTTACTTGGAATATTTTCATTCAGCAAGCTGTCACATGAACTGGAATCAGTGGACATAATCATATGAACATTTTCTGCAATATTTCCTTTGTCGTTAAGAACAAAATTTTCATTACCATGATCAGATGTATTTTCATCACAAGAATCATTTTCTGAAAGTTCATTTAGCAATTTCAAAGCTTTTTTCAAAATACCTCTTCTGCTTGGAGCAATCACTAAACATGTGCAAAACTGGAATGTCTCTAATTTGTTTCCTTCTGCTCTGTTTACAACAAGAAAAATTTTCTTTTTACTTAGTTTCTAGCGTATTACAGAAATAAGAACATTCTACAACATTTCAATACAATAGCTCTCAACTACAAAAGCTCATGCATCTGACTAACAGGTACAGGCCAGATGTGTGAACACACCCTCTTCTCATTCTTACCCTTTTGCAAAAAGCAGGTGCTGTCCATTTCCTGATACAATTCTTTTGCAACTAAAAAAAAATGTAAAGTTGGAATCCTGGTTTAAATAAAATAAAAGGCAATTATCTTGTTCTGATCACCCCCATGGTAGTTCTAGGTATACAGACATATAAATAAAAAAGTTATTCCTTAGAATTCAACTAAATTTGTTTAAAGACATAAGACCGATTATTAAGAAAATGTCAAAAAATTAGAAAGCTTAATTTTGAAATACAACTGCGAAACTTGCATATTGCACCTTGGTAATTCTAGTGTTATAAACTGGTTTAAACGCACATTCCTGAAGTAATGGTTAGTATTTATATTAAAGTTTCTCTATTTTCGTAATTTTAAATTATTTCTTTTCTCCCTCTTGAGATATGTTTTTTCAGGGTACCTTTGCATTTAACTAAGTAGTTATTTTTAGTTAATGGTTTATATATGTTATTATAAAATTTTAGTAAATTTTTTTTTCTATTTTTGTGTATTTTTAATGCATAACAATCTTTGTTAATTCACTTTTTTCCCATGTAATTCTGTAAATATTCATAAATTTTCAGTTTGATCAAATTTTCGTATTTATTATAATTAATTTTCATGTTACTTATATTTTTTCTGCCATAATTTAGATTTGTAATCTGTAATTTCATGTAATTTTGTATAAATAGAAATTGTGTAATCAATATTAATTATTATGTAATATATATATATTATTCAAATTCTTACACAAGGTAGCAACAAAGAATATTTTTATGGCAAATGCAAAATGCAGTTACAATATGTGAAATATTTCCAATAATAGTGATATTAAATAACAAAAATAAGGTTAAAAATATCGTAAGGAAAGATATTGATTTGCTTGCTAATCAAGAAAAATATATTTCTTAAACAATAAATTTGATAAGGATTTCAACATCAAAAGTGTTAAATACTCTCTTTATGGTGCAAAAAAAGAAATTAAAATTCAAAAAGAGTTTGATTTTAAATTTTATAAAATAGATAGTAATTGCCTTTATATTGTTACAGATGTATGTAATTATTTAGTTCTTGAATATAAAATTGATGATTGTAATCATGATGATTAAAAAGTAGAATATGGCAGTATAAGTCTTATGAATAAATCATTTGATAATATAAATTTTAAATAATTATGTATGTGTTTTTTTCCTTAATTCTTATTTATAATATATTAAATGTTTTTAAAACTAATAAAAAAAGTGAAGCATCTGATTTATAACTAATAATTGTAAAGAAATTGAAAGTTAGTATGGTTGTAATTGTGAGGATTATAAAGAATATATAAATGGGCTGTAGCAATATGTAACAACTAGTAATCTAAATATGGAGGTGGATTCTTAAGAGAATTTATGAATAAGAGTACAGGCTTCAGATTTATATATTCCATTAATAATAATTATATATTTAATGGACAAATATTTTTTTAAACTAAGCCAGTTAATAAATATAATTTATCTATTTAGGCTTTTAAACAAAATAAGTTTTTATTAATGAAGAAATTAAATATTTTTGTGTTTTAAGAATAAAAACAGCACTAAGGTTGTAGAGCTGAAATATTCTATAAAAAAAATACAAGATGAATTCAATATTTATTCTACTGATAAGGCCCAAATAATTACACTATTATTTGTAAAGAAATATATGCTAAAGATGAATAGTAAACATCTTTAGGTAATGTAATTATTAAAATTCATAACAGTGATTAAAAAAATTAGGAATACAATTAAAGCTTTATACAAAATATAGTTTACACAATAAATATAGTTAAAATAACTTAAATAATTGTTGCTCCTAAATTTCATAAAATATCTATTAAATATTAGAACTGTATATATGTATATATTGGCTTTGTGTATTTTGTACACCATGTTATAGATTTATAAATTTATTATACTTTATGATATATTCACGAATTTTTTTTGCGTTTTTAATATCATTTTAGCTCTGTAGTTTGATTGATTTCTTTCTTGTTTTGTAACAATTTTAAATGTACTTTGAATTTTTTTCGAAGGTATTTTTGTAAACATTTTAACAGTATATTTTTTGGTAATGGAAATAGTTTGGCCAACAATTATAGAATAATCCAACCTGTTTAAGTAATTTATTTGTTTAAATATATTTTTTATGAATTCTTTTTTTCCAATTCTGTCGTATTTTACATTTTTTTTTTCTCAAATAGCTTTATGATAATATTGGTATTTGTCTATCTATTTTTTATTTAAATTACTTTCTTTTGAATTTTATGTAGCTCTAGAATTATAGTTAAATTTCAATAACTTATTTTCCCTTTTTTTTTTTTACTTGCCATTTTGTTGTTGTTAGTTTTGTTTTGTTTCTCTTGATGGTTTGGGTTATGTCTTTTTCATTTTAATTCAGTTGTGATTTTTTTTATATATATCATTATTATTATTATATATGTTATAATTATTTACATAATTATATATTTACCTGAAATATTTCTAAAATTTTTTTAGTATTATTATTCTTCTGTGCCTTATTCATAAATAATTATAATTGTTCCTCTTATAAACATCACTATTAAATTTGTTACTTGCAGCATTTAATTTAATATCTAAATCCTCAGATTCAATAATACTATTATAAGTTTGTAATAAATTTTAAGAAGGATAAAATACAAATCAGGTTTACCTTCTGGATTATAATTATAATGACGAATTATAAGATCACCTATATGTCTGAGCAATATAAAATTATAACTGTATGGATAATTTTGTTTAAACTAATATGCTTCATAATTACATAAACTAGACCATTTCTATTTGGCATACTTTATAGCATACATTTAATTTGCTTATTTTTTGTATCATTAAATGTATATAATATTCTTATATACTAATTTATATACACGTAATTAGCTTTTTCATTTGAAATAAATCTAATAAAATTAATATTTTTTAATAAAATGCAGTAATATAATAAATGCAGTAATATTTTTAATTCTTACATACTTGACTACATTATATTTTTGGTAATAGCAGAATTATTAAACCAATGAATAATTTTTTGTAGTAAATTTTACAGTATGTACTTTACTAGTTATTATATTATAAGAATAATAGCAATAATATTTATCGTTCAAAATTTTTTGGTAAGTCAAGGAATTAAAGACTTTAAAAATCTCAGAAATTTTTCCCTTATTAATTTGGTAACATATTTCCTTACAAAGAGCTATATTTAAACTAGAAATTTCTGTTATCTTACTATTAATTTCAATAACTGAATTACATTTAAAAAAAAGATAGTTATTATTCATGTACAGTTATACAAAGATAGTTGTTTCTGTATAATAGTTATTAACCTTGTGTACATATATAATTATATATTTAAACATATATATGTATCTATATTTGTATATATATATATACATACATATGTGTGTATATACTTTCCAGTTTATTTTTCTTTAATTCTAACTCTTAGGAAAAGGAATTTCGAAAATAAAGTCTAGCAATTTATTTTTAAATCTAACGTTGAGTATCTTTTCACAACCAAATTATTCCATATAGTATTTTTTTCACTTAACATTTCAATTGAAAAGTCCCCGGCCTGACACATAAATGGCGCTACTAGAATTAAATCCATATGTTTATAAGTTAGCCCTAACCCTCAAAAGATGCGTGTATAAATTTGACAGCTGTTGGATCATTAGTTTGTAAACTATAGAATTTTGAGTGAAGCAACTCTTGTTATTGTGAAAAAAATGGATAAAAAGGAATTTCGCGTGTTGATAAAATATTGCTTTTTGAAGGGAAAAAATACAGTTGAAGCAAAAACCTGGCTTGATGTCGAGTTTCCGGACTCTGCTCCAGGAAAATCAACCATCAAGGATTGGTATGCTAAGTTTAGACGCGGTGAAATGAGCACCGAAGACGGTGGACGCCCAAAAGAGGTTGTTACCGACGAAAACATTAAAAAAATCCACAAAATGATTTTGAATGACCGTAAATTGAAATTTAATGAAATAGCAAACACTTTAAAGAATTCAACTGGACGTGTACATCATATCATTCACGAATATTTGGGTATGAGAAAGCTCTGTGCAAAGTGGGTGCCGCGCGAGCTCACTTTTGACCCAAAACAATGACGAGTTGATGATTCGGAGCAGTGTTTGAAGATGATCAAGCGTAATAAACCCGAGTTTTTGCGTCGATATGTGACAATGGATGAAACATGGCTCCATCATTTCACTCTGAAGTCCAATCGACAGTCATCCGAGTGGACTGCACACGATGAACCCGCTCCAAAGCGTGGGAAAACGCAACAGTCGGCGAGCAAGGTTATGACGTCTGTATTTTGGGATGCGCATGGAATAATTTTCATTGACTCCCTTGAAAAAGGAAGGACCATCAACAGCGACTATTACATAGCGTTATTGGACCGTTTGAAGGACGAAATCGCCGAAAAACGGCCGCATTTGAAGAAAAAGAAAGTGCTGCTTCACCAAGACAATGCACCGTGTCACAAGTCAGTGAAAACGATGGCAAAAATCCATGAATTGGGCTTCGAATTGCTTCCTCATCTACCGTATTCTCCAGATCTGGCCCCCAGCGACTATTTCCTGTTCTCAGATCTCAAAAGAATGCTCGCTGGGAAGTCTGATTACTTTCTGTTTTAAACTGCTATTTTATCATATATATTAACAATGTTTTTAATTTTTATAACATTTGTCTCACTAAAATTTTAAATTTTACTTTAGCGCAATGTTTTAATTCTTGTGTATCACCGGGTTTGGCGCAGCATGGCCATATCTGGCTCTTGTGCCATAAAATTTCAAAATCACTCACTCGCTCGCTCGCTGGGATGAAATTTTCGTCGAATAAAGAGGTGATCGCTGAAACTGAGGCCTATTTTGAAGCAAAGGACAAATCGTACTTCAAAAATGGTTTCGAAAAGTTGGAGAGTCGCTATGATCAGTGTATTTCCTTCAAGGGAATTATGTTGAATAAAAAAAACTAATTTTGCCAAAAAAACGTGTTTTAATATGGTAGGCCGGGGACTTTTTAATTGACCTGTTACAATAAAGATAAATTTATCTGAACCAGTATTGAATGAATAAGAAAATTGTTGGTTATAGCCAGCATTGTGAAAATTTAGTGCAGAAGTATTATTGCATAAATAATCGAATATAAAGTTTTAGAGAAAAAATTATAAATGAAAGTTGTGCATGAAAAGTAAATCAGTTTGATAAACACAAAAAAAATATGTATGCAATTTGTGTCTACTTTTATTGTTTAATAAATCTTAATGTTTAAGTGTTTCCTTTAGAAGAAATTTTGCTGGTGTAATATAAATAACAATCCGGAAAGAATGAGTCAATAATTAAACTTTTAATTTTCTCAACGAATTTTTTTCGTACCTTTTATTTGCTCAATATTAAAAATGAAATATTCCTATTAGAGTATGTAAGAATAAGATGCAATTACTGAACAATGCAATAAAAAAATGCAATTACTGAACATTTTTTTAAAAAAAAAAATGTTTCAAGTTTTAAATATTTATGTCTTATTAGTTTGCCAAATAAGTTTTAATCGTATTTATACAAAACTTATTCTGAAATCAGTGTCAAAATAGTAATTCAGGTCTTTATAATATCACCATATAAGAGAAATTAAATTTTTTGTTACATTTAATTTTTATTATTAAATCACTGAGTAATTTTTTTTTTGTATTCCTTATAATATAACAATATTACTAAATGCTGCTAATAAAACTTTTTATTCAAGCTTTAAAAGAAATTCTTAAATGTTACTCCACTTGGAAAATATGAGCATTTTACTCTATTGAAAATCGCAATGGGATAATAACGTCTTGGACACAATGAGTAATTTTTTTGAAAATATTGTTTTATGAAGTATTTATAAATCTAAATGTTTGAGATCCAAACTATTTTATGATTAATTAATTTCATTAAATAATTACTAACATATTATAAAAGTGAGAAAGCACTTAATGACTTGTAAACTTTTTTTAATCTGTTTTATCTTCTTATTTTATTCCACTGTCCTACGAGTCGTATTAAATCTGTACCTATCATTACAATAAAATATAATTTAAAACCAAAATTATTTAATATTTTTTTTATAAAATAAATCCGATAAAGTTATCATAAATGTAGTTTGATGTAGTTCTTATTTTTAATATTGAGAACTTTATGTTCTCTTCCATTAACACTGAATTTTATGGCCATCTAAATTAAATTCAATTACCTTTTTTCTGTCATTGAAATTTTAAGCATTTTAATTAAGTAATGGTTAACAATTGGATATTATGAATATTGAAACACTAAAATATATAATCATTCTCAATTAATGAAGCGAACTATTTCCAAAGAAATTCTCTTCATACAGTCACGCATTGCTTCCTAAACAAGAAACTAAATCAAAGAAAGCTTTTCTTCATAAAAAAAAAGGAAAAAATACATTAATATCCTGCTGAGAAAATAAACGAAAGTAGATAAAACAGGTCGACAACTACATAAAACAAGATAAACCCTGGCTTTGTCAATGCGTAACACGTTTTGGACTAAGCCTTTTCCAACAACATTATGTAGTTATGCTTACGTATCAGGAGAAAAAATGAAGAAAAATATTAACGAAGATTTAGAAGCAATTATTTTACTAGTACAAAAAAAAACGAAATAATTCTTTTCGAAGGTAACTTTTTAAGATTAAATTTATAGAGATTACGCGATTCTTAAAGATATTTCTAACAAAAAAAGTATTTGTTGACGTATTGTAAAATATACAAATGTTTTTGTTCTAATGCGACGCACAATAAAAAACATTTTCGAACAAATTACTGAAAATATATAAAAAATTATTTATTAGTTGAAAATGTGAATACCAGTTATTCGTTGATAGATAGTTTGTTGAAAATCTTTTAGAGTGTTTTCCAGTATTCAAATTTGTTCAGAATGAAAGTGACTGGTTAAAAAGAAATGGGAAAAAAAAACACCCCGTATTTTTAGCTGTCTTCCGTTCGTGTAATTAGAGTGTAAAGCTAAAACATAATCTGCAAAACAACATTTGAGGGTACAGTATAATTTCAAAATACGTTCTTTTAAAACGAGAGTTCTAAAATCTCGTAAAAGTTACTGTGGAACTAAAAATCTATAAAAGAGTAAATGAGAAATTCTGATAGTCCTTATCTATTTCAGTTTCAGACATTACCCGACGGTGAAAAACCACTCTTCTCTTCAAATAATAACTCAATAATAAAAACTATAAATAGTATGTAAATAACGAAAGGCGTATTTATTTTTTAAAAAGGTACAAAATTTTTATAAAATTACATGTATGCAGTATGGAGTATCTTTCAGCTTTGAGATGGTAATAAAAGCAGCGATTAGAGTTAATTACTTTGTGGTTTCACATTCTGCTCCATTCTCTCTATTTCTTTACAGAAATGCGCGCATTATAGTTTCATCTCAAACGCATACATACTCATTGGACACAATCACTTATTCATTTGCTTTGTACTGAAATAATTTACTGCTATCGAATATACTTCTAACATTTCATTATTAGACAAACTGAAGGATTGATCCAAGCTCCAGTTTAGAATCCAGATATAATTACTGTGACATTTTCCTTTGTGTTTTAAATAAAGTGTGTCATTATGTTGTTGGAACAATGTATAGTTAGATATTTTCTACTTTTCAAATATTTTTTCTATTTCTTTAATGTTGCTTTCATGGTGGACAGAAAAATAAAGATGAATAGGAAACTCTGAAAAAAGTAATTTGTCGTATGTAGTTTACAAAAGTGATTCCCTGCTTATTTGACGAAAATGTTTGTCCTCCGAGAAAAATTTTTAGATTAGGGAACGAAACGAAGTCATTTGGGGTTAGATCAGATACAGATAGAGGATGGTCAAGCAGTTCAAACCGTAATTCGTGGATTTTCCGCATGACAACCGCTGTGGTGTGAGACGGCTCATTGTTTTAGTGAAACAGATTTTTTTTTTATGAAAGTATGTAGCCGTTTTTTCCCAATTTCAACTTTCAGCTTGCTAAGTAAATGATGTGTATTATACTCCTGTAATGATTTTTCCTGTTGGAAGATAATCGATTAAGATAACTCCTCGACTATCCCAAAAAGCAGTCGCCATTCATTTCCCTAGAAGAAAAAAACAGTTTATGCTTTTTCTGCTCATTCCCATTTTGCCGTTCGCTATATTTTTGTTTCGGGCACATATTGGTGTATCTAAATTTCATCTATGGTAATTAATTGACACCCAAGTCTGCGGGCCGCGGTAGCCTAGTGGTCAAGGTCGGGGACTAGCGGCCGGCGGTTTTCGTTCAGTCGCGGGTTCGATCCTTGGCCGTCAAAGACCCGCCGTGTAGCCGGGGCTGATGCACGTTAAATCTGTTCGGGGCCCAAAGTCCATGTTAGGAGAGGGGGGCAGCTCAGGTGTCGTCCTCGTCACTTGACCGTGGTTCAAAATTACGAGGTCCGTCGCCAATAGCCCTCGTGTTGCTTCTAGTGCGACGTTAATAAAAAAACTTAACACCCAAGTCTGCTTTATTGCGTCTAAGCTGCGCTAACAGAGCGTTAGAAATGTTCATTTGAACATGGTTTAGATGAGCAAACACAGCACCCAAAGCGCTGACAACTTTCGCATGCCTAAAGCTTGATTTAATATGTGGCAAACATATATTCTTTAGACATATTCAGAACCTCTGCTATCTCTCACTTTAAATCGACGGTTACCTAGCGCCATTTAGTGAACTTAAGGTTTTCAGTGGTGGTAGTTTTTGGACGTCCCAAACGTTCATCGTCTTCAAAACTGTTACACCTATTTAAATTCAATTGCCCGATATTTCATGATGATAAAATGTTGTTGCGGACTCTCTGTACATAGCGTCTAACTGAATTTTGATTTGCACAGGTATAATATCTATCCAAAACAAATATTTAATAACAGCTCGATTTTTTTCTATTTTCGCAAAAACATTGGCATCGCATCGCTCATACGATTGTCAAACAACAACTGCATATCCAAAATCTCTGAAATTTTAGTAATTACCTGTCAAAAGATGTGTAACCACATTTCCTAACTTTTATTGACGAGTGCTGCCATTCTTACGATAAGTTCGGAAACTTTTCAGAATATCTCTCATATAAGGACAATTGTGAATCAAATAAGAGTAATGAAGTTGTCTGAATGTGAATTAATTAAAATTTATAAGCAAAAATACATTTTATGTCTAAAGTATGAATATAATTAATAGTTAAAAACTGAAATTATACTTTTTAAAGACTTCAGAGTATGGATTTAATATCAAAACAGTGGCCCCGGTAGCCTAGTGGTCATGGTTTCGGATTCATGGCCGGCGGTTTTCGTTCAATCGCGGTTTCGATCCTTGGCCGCCAAAGACCCACTATGTAGCCGGGGCTGATGCACGTTAAATCTGTCGAGGCCCAAAGTCCTCCCGTTGGCGTGGTCTGAATGTTAGGAGAGGGGGTGCCTGCTCAGGTATTGTCCTCGTCACTTGACCGTGGTTCAAAATTACGAAGTCCGATAGCCCTCGTGTTGCTTCTTGTGTGACGTTAATAGAAAGAAAAAAAAACTAATCTTAATATCAAAATAAAGAGGAAACATAATTTATTTTTATGCCCGATTTCATATACACAAAAAATATATGTAACACCATCTAACTTATAAAAAGTTTTGCAAAATACTCATCAATGAAAACGAATACTATACCTAAAAATGATGGTCAAAGAGTAATTTAAACACAATAAAAAAAATGTAGAAACTAGAGATTGAAAATTAACGATTAACACAAAGAAAAAAAACTAAAGAAGAAAATTAATTACGACATTCTTAATTCTGCAACTATTATAAGACAGTTTCTAACCTGTGTTAAAATAGTTTTATTGGGCTAACTTTCGCGAAACAGAAAAAAAAATGGTACAGAACCAAAAAATATAAAATATCTAAAATACAAAAGAGAAAAGAAGTTTAAGTAAATGTCCACGAAAACACAGAGATATATTCATAATAAAAGGCATAATCTTAGATAAAAATAGTTAAAAAATATTTTAAGAAATCAAAATTAAAAATTTACGCGAGACGTAGAACTAAACAGGTAATTCAAGATTATGCATTAATTTTCAAAGATTACGCGCATAATCTCGAATTATATTGTTGAATAATTCGAGAAAAAAAATCAACGTTTTTATACGGTGGCAAAGTTTATTAAAGAAAATTATTGAAATATTAGTTAAAACTGGTCGCAAATATCTAAATATTGCATTGTTAGGCAAGTAAGAATGGTTCCCAAAATTTCAGAGCTCTAGCTTGATGGGAAGTTAGTTTAATTAATGTTAGGAAATTTGATGATACACACACAGACAGATTCACACGCAGTGAAATACATAAAAACGTTAAAACTAACTAAAATTAATGAATTCATCAGGTAAATTAAATGGTTGGAATGCAGTTTAACTCAACCACCTTTGGCGACAAGAATTATTTGACGGTATTTTGCCAAATGTGGCTACCCTGGTTCGTTTTACGGAGTTAACGTTCAACCAAAAAAAAAAATCGCCAATTTTTGAAATCTTGCGAAGTGGTTGGGCTAAACTGCATTATTAAAAAAAGTATTGATTGAAACTTTTCGGAAATGTCTAAATATTGCATTGCTAGGCGAGTAAGACCGATTCCCAAAGTTTCAGAGCTCTAGCTTGATGGGAAATTGGTTAAATTAACGATCGAAAATCTGATGACACACACACGAAGTGAAATGCACAAAAATGTTTTAAAAATAAAGCTCTGAAACTTATACCATACAGATGTATTACAATTTATATTTAGTGTGTAATTACGAATGTTGTATGTTTCTCAAGGTTTAAAAATTGTATTGAAAAAGATAAATTTACAAACATTTAGAATATTTGAATTTGATAGAAAATCTATGATTATTCGATGAAATCTGAAAAGAAATGTTTAATTAAAGAATTTGAGGAATAGTATCATGTGAGGATAGGAAAAGGCCGATAGCTTAAGAAATGTTATTAAAATACCTCATTCATAATATTGAACTGTTTTTTATGCGAAATCATAATTTTTTAAATATTAGTATTATAAAACCCCTAAAAAGCATACATTTCTTTCATGAGAATAATTGAAAAAGATAGATATTTTTATTTCCTTGTGTTTTAAAATGCGGTTTGATATTCTCATTAGATTTCAGTGACTCTTAATCGTCAATAATATGATGGTCAATAGTCAAAGCATCTCACCTCTCATTTCAGGGAAATTTTACTTCAGTCAATTTTTACTTATTCGAATTCCTCTCTGACTGTGGAATATTTATTATTGAAAAAAAATTAATAACATTAAAAAAATATTTTTGACCTTAATATTTGCTCTAGGTATTCCACATTTTATGTACAATATATTTAAAAGAAAAAAAAATATTTTTAATTAATAGCAGTCATTTTAATTTCTCTGATCTCAGTCTAATCATTGAATACTATATGTTATTAGTTAAATGTATGAGTATTAATAATATGTATCAAAAGAACTTATGAAATATTTTTTTCAAAGTGTTTACACTTATTCTAAATGGTCCACATATATTTGTTACAATATTAAGTACTTATTCCATAACATTCAAGATAGAAAGTGCAATTTTAAAAGAAGCTTTTCTACCTAGAATTTTGTTTTCTAATACTTATTACTTTGAATTTTTATAATGTATTTAATTTTTTGTATATTGTACTTGAAATATCATGATAATAGATCAATAATAGATGTAGATATCATTAATATATACACTGGTGTACAGAAATTGAGATCAAGAGTGTTTTTTCAATATAACGTTGTGCAAAAGCTTTTCAAATCAACAAAAATAATACCACAAAATCCCCAAGACGTAAGGACATAAGCAATGTAAACAAAACTTACCAAAAAAGAAATCAAAGACAAAAAGGAACTTTATTGAAAAAGTAGCATAGAGCACAATTTCACTGAAGCCCAAACCATCCAACCTTTAGTATAGGATTTGATCTCCCCTGACTGCTATGCAGGCTTCACATCGCCTGGTCATGCTGAGTATCAGGTTGTCAATGAGTTATTGAGGCACTGCAGCCCATGCGTCCTGTACCGCGAATCAGAGCTCCGGAATCATTACTAGCGTAAGTTACATGCTACCAACGCATCTCCCTAGAAAGTCTGATACAAGCTCGATGGGACTTTGATCCGGAGACCTTACCGACTGATCCATGCGTTCAATATCCTCACTGTACAACACTCTTTGACAACTACAATGTGAGCAGCGGGCACATTGTAGTACATGAAAAGGAGCTGCGGACTCATAGCGCCTCTAAAAAAACGCATATATGGAAAGATAATCTCGTTACATTACTGATATAGGTGACTGAACCTCCTTCGAAGATGTGAAGGTTGATATTGCAACCAAGCATAATGCCTCCCTGTATGAAAACACCGCGATCTCCAAACCGATTTCTTTCGATGATATTGGAGGGATTGTTGCTGGTTCCCCGCTTTCTCCAGATGTGTACGAGTATAGAATCGCTACTCAGACTAAACCTACTCTCATATGTACAGAGAACTCGACGATCTAAAACGGTCTTTTTCGATGATGTTTGAGGGGTTATTGCCAGATATGCATGTCCAGAATCACGAATTCTATTAAATCAGCCCTTATCCATAAAAAGTATTCCACCCCAATGGTTATCTCTCAAATTCTGGTGTTCCCGACACTCCAGGAAATGCTTTCTCCGATGAACAAGGCGTTTAAGGTACACTCTGTATAGGTAGTCGTGTAAGCCGACTACCACGGTGAAGCCTCTTAGCCACGGTAAAACATGATATCGGTCATCCAATCACCTGTGCCGTGTGTCTAGCGATTTTTTCCGCTCTCTTCCACCTGTTCCTTCTAGCATATAGTGAAATATACCGGTCGTCCTCTAACGGGGTTGCTCGTTGACGACTACTGCTGGACTATCGGATAGCTGTTCCTGTAGTTTGAAATTTCCTCCAAATTCGCTAAACGATGCTGTGAGCAATCTTGAGTTCCGCAGCCTTATTTGACACACTTCGAACTTCTATCTTTCCAATGATTCGACTATGAATAAAATCCTCCTGATATCATCTAATAGATTGAATGTTCAACATTTTACATTGTGGCAGCAACTCGACATCATTTAAACTGATATACGCCGTGCAATCGCTTTCCCAGAAATGCTGAGATTAGCTGCATATCTGCCATTCTTAATATCTTGGTTTGACTTTCATTCCGATATGTCTCTTCGTTCTACGGATATGCTAATTTTTCAACTTCATCCTTATTTTTTGCACACCACCGTAAAATATGTAATTATCAGTTATGTGTTTTGCTTTTTTAAAGATTAGTTAGTTAAATATTTAGGGATATA
Organism: Nephila pilipes; assembly: GCA_019974015.1. NCBI lineage: Eukaryota > Metazoa > Arthropoda > Arachnida > Araneae > Nephilidae > Nephila > Nephila pilipes. The sequence continues at coordinate 233,114 of BMAW01037947.1, read as the reverse complement.
TTAAGGTATCTTTAAACTCTCTAATGATATTTTCGGGGTAATGACTCTTACAAAAGTAGACAGAAAAACTTGGAATTTTTATTAAATATTTATTTTTTATTACTGTATATTAAAGACCGCACGTAATGACCATTGATAGACATTGATTTCAGTGGTACTTATATTCAACCATTTTTAGTTTTATTTCTCGCCTTTGTGCCAGTCACTTAGTGAATTGTTTGGGGACATTTTGTTATTTCTAAAAATACTCTGTTGATATTTTCAAATATGTAATGAACCTTATCAAAAGCTGATAAAGTTTCGAATTTTATTTTATTTTCAACTAAGCATTAAAAATGAAAACATATTAATTGGCTGAAAAAAATGTTCAAATGTGTCAACTGCTTTGCACGCTCAAGTTGATACCTGTTCTGTCTTAAAAAAATATAAAGAAAACAAGAAATGCTATTGGGTATAAAAAATCATCTGTTCTACGACCTGTGTTATTGAATCAAAGCATTACTATCACAACTTTGTGTTTTTTTTTTAAAAATATTTCTATCACTACAAACAAACCCAACGAACAAAATAACTCAGGAATTCAATTTAATACATTTTAGAAATTTTCTTTACTTAAAACAATTTCAGCTCATTATATTTCGTTCTTAATTAATTATATCTGAATAGTATATAATTACATTCATTTGTTGGAAAATGAGGTGAGTTGAAGTGAGGGTTTCGTAAACCAATTTTTATAAACATTTTTAATCTTTGGGAACGTGTCGTAATATTCAGTCTAATGAGATGAAATCGAACTAGTTAAATTCAATGATGACAGTAAAATAATATCGGAGTTACAAAAATTCTCGAAACTTTCTTCCGGATAAATACAAACATTTATTTAAAAAAAAAGTATTCTAAGGGGCAAAATTTAAATCTCAGTAATCGGCATTTTGTCATTTTACATCGTAAATTTACGTTAAAATGAAAGCAAAACAAGACCTGTCATTGTTTCTTTTCTTCAGGAGAAACGTTGACAAGATTTACGTGCTTTGTCTCTTACCGAGCCCGCGAGCTGAAAAATAGTTCTAAACAAAAGTTTTTTGCTGTGTTAGGAAACACAAATAAGACTTCGCCCTCCAAACGAAATCAATAATTCTGAATCTCAAGCAGTTTTGATCCACTCATGGATTCATTCTTATTCTCTTCTGGAAGGTTTTGCAGCATGCTGGTGAAAAGGTCGTAGAGACATCGTAAATCTGTAGAGTTTGCGAATAAAAAGTATTGGTTTTTGGAAATCTTGAGCTGAAACATAAAATAACAGAATTTAGGAAATGCGGAGAATATTTGAGAGTTTTCTTCTCCAAGTTGAAAACGAGGGGGCCTTCAACGGCAGCATGATTAATGTAAGAAAGTATACCTTTCCATCTCAGTTTGGAAGGAATGAAAAATATTGCAAGTACAGCTCGCGTGTTTCGAAACTTCTCTTTTTATTTAAAGTTTGGAAGCTTTTCCGATATGTTTCATGTTCTTTCAGGAAATAATAAGAGAAAATTATGAAGTTATTTATTGTTGGATATAAAGGAAATGTTTACTGTTCCATAGCTGTAAACAGTTCAATGCAATTAATTCAGTTGTCGCTTGATATCGTATCTTCTGTCCTCAGTAATTTTAAGTTTTTGTTTTTTGCAGCGGATTTGATATCTCACTATTTATTTTTAATTTATTTGCTGAATATTTATAAGGGTTTTTTTTATAAAAAAATAAAAGAATCTTATTTAAAATTAATTATTTTTAGGACATGAATGAGATTTTAAGATAAAATGTAGTATATATTTGTCTAACTCTTCTTAAGGAAGACTATCTTAATCCTTATATCGTTCAAACAATCAAATCCTCAGATAATGTTCAAGTAACTCTTAGGATCATATATTTTTGTTACAAAATAATTTTTTTTTCTTAAGTATCATTGTATAACACAAGTCCATGTACCATAAAAGTGTTAAACTTTCGAGGAAAAACTATTTCTTTTCAAAACACTTACTTTTTATAAATGAAAAATAATAATAAGCATTTACTTGTAACTTTTTCCTTGAAAATGGATTCTAAGCTAAGCCATCCGTAAGAATGACATTATTTTTTAATTCTTATTAACACTTTTTTAACGTGGTTATATTAATTTTGAAAAATGTAAATGTTCAAAATGATAAAAATTCTTTATTTGCTTCCTTTTTATTCAAGCCTAATACATTTATCTTGGATCTTGACAAAAACTGTCAAGCAAAACATAATAATTTTATCCTCTAATGTTTAAATATTCAACGACTTGACTTTTTACTACGTGTCCAAAGCGTTGTAACAGCTTTTTTTTTCTTCGATTAATTTTAAAAATAAATTTTCAGGTAATGCAAAGATTTTTTTTTTAAATTTAGAGTGCTTTTCCTTAGCATTGCAAATAATAAGATCGTAAATAATATCAATAAACCCTTTTTAAAACCTTTTTTGTTGACTTTTTAGCAAAATTTTTATGGTTAAGTGTAGAATTTGAAAGATAAAAATAATATTTTTATTATTAAAATTTCATATACATTAAATATAAATTTAATGTACTTACAATATATGAAAGTAAAAGAAAAAATTATTTTAAGGAAAAAAACTTTGTTTTTAAAAATATTCAGCTTCATTTCTAATAATTTTGCGTTTCTTTTCTTTTTTAAGAAATAGTCTTAGTTTTATTTGTGGTAAACATTTTGGTACTTAGTGTATATCTTTTCATTTAGATCTTTATTATTTATCAAATGCATATCCTTCCAAGTCAAGAGCTATATTTGTAAGATGCCTGAATATAATTACAAAGCCTGTAAGTGAATTTTAAATAAAATTTCATTAATTATAATGCCAATTGGTGTCTGAGAATTTTCTTCGCATTTTAATCTTTATATATCTTTCTCATTTTAGATTCAATCCATCTACACTACTGGCCATTAAAACTGCTATTGCACGAAAAAGTAAACATTAGATTTTTACTTATTATGCTTGTACAGTTTAACTGGAAGAAGACATTTTAAATTTACTGGTGCCTTGGGATAGGATTCAGCACTTAGAACTGTCATCTCTTGCAACAGTTTCAGCTCCTGAATGCCATTCTTAATGGCCCTACTGGCTCTATTGATTTTATATTCGCATCGAAGTCACGGAATTATGACCAAGCAGTAATATTGCGGAACGACGAGCCGCAGACCCTGTAGGTCACAGTCCTGACCCAGTAAAATTCTGACATATGCTATTAAGAGTGCCTCTTTATTTCAAGCGAATCATAACACGATATTTACACAAATAACTAATGTTTACATGCGGCTTTCGAATGAAAAAACCTTTGTAAAATATTTCCTTTTATATGAACTGTAATATTTCTTCTACTTGCATTGTTAAAATATGCTGACGCAATAATTATTTGCATATTGTATATGTTGTACATTTCATGCAGATTTGACGTTTGTTCAGTGTCACTTTCAGGGTGTAGCAATTGTGATGTTCAGGAGTGTACTTCTACACTATGAAAATTTACTGAAAATACATCTGAAATTTATTTTTTTGTTTCCAAATTTAAGAAAAAAAGTAGAATTAGTTTACCACATTAGCGCAACTCAATATGAACGGATGATACATCAATCAAAGTTATTTTCATTATTGATACTTAAATACAAGGTTTGGGATTGAGGTAACATATCTATCAATGTCAGAAAAGCTTAAGGACTGTTAAATATATTCTGTAGTTACGACACTTATAGAGTCAAGTCAAAAAAATTAAATATATTAATGATAGATACAGCTAATTGTTTCTGATATTCTGCGGTTTCTAATCATATACTCAATTCCTAGAACTTTAAAATTATTGTTCACAAAAATAGCTGTCAATTATAATCGCTAAAACATAGTTATTTTAATAGATAGTTTTCAAATTGCTGTTTTATATAGCATTTAAAATAAAATTTCTTTGCACAATTGACAGCAAGAAATATTAAGATTTAAATTCATAAATATGAGAACCATCTGGAAAGGCTTTCTTTAGAAAGTGATTTCTGTTTTATGAACGTAATTGAAAAGGGGAAAAAAAACGTTTTTTAACAACAAATTGCTCTAGAGCTTGCAAAATTCTACGTTGGAATTCAAGTTAATTTTAGCACTGTAATAGTTATATAGCTGCAAATTAGTTCGACTTATAGCTGAATATACATTTACATGTAGATTAATATTCATCTAAGCATTGGATGTATTTAAGAATGTAATTTATTAAATAAACATTTTTCAATAACATTTTTATATGTTATATATAGGAGTAAGAGTAGCTTATAATAGAATCAATCTTAATTCAAATTAAAGAACTCGCATATCATTTAAAACAAAAACGAGCGAAACACATCACTATAATTTTATTTAAATCTTCTGTGTACATAAAATTAAAGTTTGAAATGATGTAGTATACATTAATTTAAGGTTCATATGCATTATAAAGTATATGCTATCAGTTAATTCACAGCTACTTAAACATAAGCTACATAACCTTAATTATAAACATTTAACCTTTCGGGCAACCTCTTATAAATTTCACGAAGTATATGCCAGAACTTCATCTACTATCCAAATTGCATTTCTCAACCTCTATTTCATTCCAGGTCAGTAACTTTCTACTTAAGTACCTATACAAACCCCATCATCAATTAACGTTTACATAAAATCAGGAGCATCTCGGATATCTTAAAACACCTACTCTGCAATTTCTTACACAGTAGGATTTATTAGTATATCAATAGTTATATGTTTTATCCAATGAACGAGTCAATTTAAAGGATAATAATTATTATAGGTACCAGAAAAAATTATGTTTGAAAGATTATGTCAAATATCTAAGAATAGAGAATAAATATTGAAAGTGTTGGACACATCCTCATTTAATTAATAATTAACACCTGATATTTGCATTTGAAAATACTACAGTTTTGTTTTAAATTTTAATAATTCGAGATAAAAACCAACGTTTTATATGTTGGCAAAATTAAATTTTTTATTTGGCAAAATTATTTGTAAAACAAATTATTTGTCGGAATTTTGCCAGATGTGGCCACCCTGGTCCGCTTCGCGGACTTAATGTTCAGCCAAAAAAAATTGCCAAGTTTGGCAATTTTTGAAATCATGCCAAGTGGTTGGGCTAAACAATATTATTAAAAAAATATTGAAATATTAATTAAAACTTGTAAATACCTAAATATTGCATTGTTAGGCAAGTAAGAACGATTCTCAAAGTTTCACAGCTCTAGCTTGATGGGAAATTGGTTCAATTAACGATAGAAAATTTGATGACATACTGATACACACACAGACACACACCAAGTGAAATACATAAAAACGTCATAAAATTTGGGAAAATTGATTGATTGGTTATTTACATTGGCACTTTGAAGCTGTTGACGACGAACTTTGTTCTTTTGAACCCTGTTCAAGTGTCGAGAAAAACATTGTAATTGGAACCTCATTCTTCAAATTTCTACATAATCTCAACGGGTGAACGTTGAACCTTGTCATATTTCATGTGCATCAGTTCGAAGCAAAACAGTTCTTAGTGGCATTAGGACTATAATCTACAACTCCATATTACGCATTCGAAATTAAAATGTTCACTTAATTTAAGAAACATTTTATTATTATAACTGTATGGTAAGCCTTTTTCCATGTAAACTAATATTTTGTTGATAAGAGTCAGGTTCCCAAAAATTAGAAAATGCTTGTAAAATGGTTAATAATTGATTTAAATTGAGTAATTTTTCTGAAAAAAGATTTTGTAATATCAAAATATTTAAAAATTTCTCAAACATTACAGAGTAAACAATTCAGATATATATGCATATATACATATATATATCGAGAGAAAAATTATGCAATATTTGTAATGTATGTCTCTCGATACAAATTATTGATTGTCATTTTATCAGAAAACAGAGGATCGATACTTTTTAATTACCGAATAATTCAACTTGTACATTTTAATTTAGTGTATCCATCAAATCTAAAGAATTAAAGTAAAATGTACAAAATATATTTATTGTATAAAGCTCTGCGATTACTTTTAGAACTTTACACGGAAAGTTTAATTGTTAAGCCATTAAACATAAATTTTTACCAATAATGAATTTTAATGATGTTTGCCGTCCAATTAACATAGAATTTTAAGAAATGCAATCAACTGTACCTTTTATGAATTTATTTTATGACTCAATATCAGCATTGTTTTCACAATCAACTGTAGATGTGCTGCTTGGCTAATTGATTATCCTGATTACTCGTACTAACGCCAGTTCTGTTAATGTATAGTTCGAACGAATTTCAAAATACAAAACTACATTTCAATGTCGCATATTATCATTATTTGTCATATGGAGATTTGAATTATTTTAAAATGAACAAACCTTAGTTGGATTGAATTTTTAAATTGTAGTTAATAACCATGAAAATACTATCTAGGTGATAAATCTGATTATTTACTTTGTTCCAAAAATTAGTTGAACATGGTATCTAACTATAAATTTGCTTCCTTTTGGAATAATAATATTTTCTTAGATTTTTGATGAACTATGAAGAAACTTATGTAAAGGATCAACTAGTTATTGTTACTAATAAAATTACAATATAAATTTATATTTATAAATAAATGTGTGCATGAATTCAAATAAATGTACTAAAAATTGTTTCAAAATATGCAACTTTGTGAAACAATTGGGAATGAATATGTGCTATGGTTCATAAGTTATTTTTGAAAAATGAGTTATTTTTTCTTATATTTATCAGAGAAAACAATTAAAAATTTGTAGCAAATTGCCTTGTTCTGTGTTTCTTTTCATTTAATTTTAATTTTTAATCCTTTGAATTCAATGCCACATTTTGTCATGTCATTAAATTCAGGAGACGGTGATAATTGTTCAAAATCAGGATTATCAAACTTTGATATTCAATAAACAAACACTAGTTTAATATTGCATTAAGTTTTCAAACTTATCTCACTGTAGCTTTTTTAAATTTCAAACGGTAAAAACATTTTCAAATTTACGTTGGAAAATTCTGTCACTTTACTCCTTTCTTATGAATTTTTTTTTAAAAAAATGTGGCCCGAATCAATTAAATTTAAAATATATTTATATCATCGTGTTTCCCTGAAACATTTAATAAATCAATGGCTGAAATTAAAATAATATTTACTATTTTCATGTAGTTGACGATTGCTTTTCCATCTTCCCACATATCTGTACCATCACATCGCAAAGATTTCAACTGTATTGACTTTCCCCGGTCGAGTTCATTCAAGGCTCTGGATAACATCAGAACGGCATCATAAAGGAGAGCAGCCTCTGTCTAAAGAAATAAAGACATTCTACTGTAACAGAATCTCATATGAATTTAATTATATTCATAGAAAATAAATTTAATGCCAATTACTATTGGATCATATGTCTTTGTTTTGAATGACATAAACACTAAGTAAGGACTTATTAAAAATGTAATTTAAATAATAGCTATATTAAAATTTTTTTACAAAGAATGGATTTAGCCACACGAGCCGAACTTTCTTTTTATAATTATTATTTAATTACACAATCAAAAATATAAGAATTAAGGTATCCGCCTACCTTCGAAGAGGATTTTTTTAAATAACTGAAAAAATAACTTTTTATATGCATTATACTATAAGATATGGCTAAAAAATAAAATACAATGTAAAATTTGCATAAATTAATAATTGTTTTAATATTTCCGCTCAAAAAATACATAAAAATAGCAGTAAAATGGCACTTGTGCAAAACACCAAAACTGAAGTTTAAATAGAGATATTTCACTGTAAATTTTATTATGATGAATTGAATCTAATTTAGGATTTGTGCCTCTCTCACAATTATAACCCTGAAAATTAAATATTTATTGGAAGTCGTACTTTAAAATACAGAAAAAACGTACAAATTTGTGATAAGTTATGACTTTTATCATCAATAAAATGCGAAATAATCGCATCATAACAATAGGAGAGGTTCAAGTCCTGAAATCACTTTCTTAGAGTATTCCATTAAAGTTTCATAACATTATATACATAACTTTTTTTCAATACGATGTTTTGCGTTGAAGCAAAATATGAAAATCTTGATTTCGAGAAAAAGCTGAAAATACATTTCAACTCAGCAACTTCTCTAATTAAATAACCATTTAACATTAAAAGGCCCCTGATTTGTAAAGTTCACTATCTGTATTACTTAAATAAGTTATCTTTTTCTTCCTGATGGCCTTTAAAACTTTCCTACGCTTGCATTTTACAGGTGTTGTATAACGCTTTTCAGTTGAATACTTTTAAAAGAAATAATGAGATTAGGAAAGACAAATGAGAGACACACAAGAAAATGAGAGATTTAAATTTTAATCTGTATTAAATATCATGTTTGGAGCTTATATTCACTATATCACACCTTATTTGAAATATTCAATTTGAATTCAGAAAGAAGGCTATCAATGGGAAATTGAAAATATTTTGATTTTTGAAGGATATTGCATTCTCACAAAGCAATATGTTTTCACTTATTTTGTATTTTTCTGAAGCATATTTATTTTCGTCTTACTAATACTTTTGGTATATGTTACACCAATTTACTTTGGAATAAAAACATGTAAAACAGCACATCTATTTTCTTTCCTACAGCAACACTAAGCAACCGTCTTTCCTACATTTGAAAATATATTCCCTTCCTAGAAGTACTTAAGTTGGATCCAATAGAGATGTATGTTAAAACTTTATTTATTATCCAGAGACAAAGCTCTTCATTATTTTCTTAAAAATCTATCCAAAAAAAGAAAATTTCAATAAAGGTGATCAATTTCAGTTGCAAAACTGAAGTAAAATATCAAACTTTTCGAATTATTTGGTGGATGTCATTTTCAGTGTGCGTATATGTTATGAATAATTTCCATTTTTTTTATGACAGGTACGAAAAATATTGACATTCAAGATATTTGGATGATATTGCATACACAAAAAATTAAAGAAATTCTTTTGATTTATAACCTGTGAAAGAATTTTGCATATTCATTTGGTTAGATCTTTGCATAGATCTATTATATCTCTCATTTCTGTTCAAATTGTCTTATCGAAAAGGAAAAAAGTTATTTTTTATATATTTAATGTACTGCACAGTTAATTTTTGCAGAATAGTTAGCTGTGAAAATAGTTGTTACTAAATTCTATTCCACGTTACTTCAGTGAAGATGTAAGCATGCGCCAAACGTCAGCAACCGGCAGCTGTATAGCGTGATCTTCCCTTTAGAATGCAGTGCCTCTCGCTTGTGTAAGCAAATACGAATAGCCATATTATTCGTTTGCCTTAGAGTTATTTTTTGTTTCACTGAAAAAAATGATAAGCGTAATAATAGAACCACAAATTGTTGCGCAATTTCACATGAAACTTTGAAATCCAATTTGAAACTTATAATTTATTCAAAAAGCTGATTGGCAACGAATGTTTATAGCGTGTATGTGATTTTGAATGGTTTAAGTGTTTTCAAGTTGACCGGGAAGACATTTAAGATGATTTACCCCAGGATGACCTTCCACTTCAAAAATGGATGATAATATCGAAAAAATAGGTAATCTGGCTTGATGTGACAGTTTGTTAGATATTCGTCGGACAACTGAGAGTGTAGAAATCAACAAAGAATCAGTACGGAAAATTTTACATAAATATTTTAACGTACAAAAACTGCGGGGCAAAGTGGTGCAGAATATTCTCAAGTTTGAACAGCAAGGAGCTCGCAAAAATGCAATGATACTGATGATATATACTTAATTAAAAAGATAACAACGTGTAATAAATCTTTTTTTTTTTTTTTTTTTTTTTTTTTACGTATGGAAATGACAATCCAAGCACTGGAAGAGCCCATCTTCACCGAAAGTCAAAAAAGTTCGAATGAGCAAATCAAAATTCAAAGCACTGATGACTTTTTTTTCTCGATATTCATACGATTGTGTACTTTCACTGGAGATCCGAAGCTCACACTATTATTTAACTTTACTACCTTCATATTCTTGCCGGACTCCGCCAAAGAATAAGGAAAAAACGACTCGAATTGTGGAAAGAAAATTTATTCTGCATTGCATGTAAAGTGGTTTCTAACCAAGTATGTGGCCGCGATAGCCAAGTGATCATGGTTTCAGACTCATGGCAGGTGGTTTTCGTTGAGTCGCGAGTCGAGCCATGGCCAGTAAATACCCGCCGTGTAGCCGGGGCTGATGCACGTTAAATCTGTCGCGGCCCAACGTCCTCCCGAAGGCGTGGTGTGGAAGTTAGGAGAGGGGGTGCCTGCTCAGGTATCGTCCTCGTCACTTGACCGAGACTCAAAATTTTAAGTTCGTCACCAATAGCTCTCGTATTGCTTCTAATGCGACGTCAAAAAAAAAAAAAATTCCTAACTAAACTAATCTAGACAAGTACATCATCCCAGTGTTAGACCATCCACCCTATTCCTCAGATCTTGCACCCTGCGTTTCTTATCTGTTTCCTAAGATGAAATATACATTAGAAAGAATAAAATTATAGTCAGTTGAAACTGTGTACAAGAAAGCGATACGCGTCTTGAAGGAGCTGATAGAAAACTTTCAACATTGTTTCAAAGAATGGAAGATTTGCAGGGAGCGTTGTAGGGATAGAAGAGGGGTGTATATTAAAAGTGATAATAAATAAATATATATGAAATCCAAATAAAATATCTTATCGACTCATTCTTGTTATTTAATAGCCACACCTTGTATATTTATGTATGTCTAGAGCCGGTTCAGTGATAAAATTGAGAAGACTTAAAATTGACTTGAGTATTCGTGCCCAACAATTATTCTGCCATACAATAATCTTGTAATGTTTTAACATACAATTGGGAAGGTTTAATGGCCCTCAAAGTGATAGGGCTATTTTCCAGTTATTCCTTGATAATAGTATGTGTTCCTAAATTATGTGACAATAGCTTATGTTTTGCGTTACTTGGGTTACTGTCGAGAACGGTAATACTGTTGAGGCATTTTATACAAAAACTTAATGTATGATTTTGATTAATTGATTGGTTATAATTTTGAGACTCTGTCAATAACGAGAAAAGCACCTGAACTAGCAACTCTCTCACCAATCTTCCACATCACTCCTACATAAAGTTATTAAGCCTGACCATATTTAAAATTTATCAGTTAATATTCACGATGAATCTTAAGTAGATTTATAACTCGAACCCATGACTGGACTGAAACGACGCCGACCTAGTGTTTATGCCTATTATTACATGGCTACAGTGGCTATTTTGTGGTATTAAAACAAATATTCTCCCTATAGTGTATAAAAAAAGGATTCAACTGTGAATGGAATTTGTTAAATTTCTACTATTAGCTCACACTCTATCTATATATATGTTGTTCAAATTTTCAATCGTTAGCCAACAATGCAGTTTAGCCCAACCGCTTGGTGCGATTTCAAAAATTGCCAAACTTGGCGATTTTTTTTGGCTGAACGTTAAGTACGCGAAGCGGACCAAGGTAGCCATATTTGATAAAATACCGCTAAATAATCCCTGTCACCAAGGGTGCTTGGACTAAACTGCATTACAACCATTTAATTTACAGGATGAATTAAGAAACAAGCCAATGCTTCTACTATGTCATTTGTCTTGCAGTGTCAAATTTGGCAAAGCGTCGGCGTAGAATCTTCATACCTTCGGATCAAATCTCGCCGAAACATAAAACTTTTTTTATTTGACTTTCAAGTAATTAATTTCAGCTTTATATGTGAGAAAAAAATTACTCTTATATAAGATATTTAGCTGGATATAAATTTAGGAATAAATTCCGTCAGTGACGAAGCGTGTAGATCTCTAGAAAAAAAATTTCTTTTCCCACTTAATTTTCTGATTCGGTCATATGTATATACATATTTATATTAATTGTAATTATTTAATAAAAAGAAACTAAAATAAAATTTTTCTTATTTGACTTAAGTAGGAACTGACTTATTTTTTTTTTTATATTACTTGTTTTTTAATGAATGAAGGAATCCATTGTGAAAATTACTTTTAAAATGGAAACCTGAATCGAATGTATACTAAATTTTAGCCTTTCTTACTGATCGATAGATTCCTCATGAAAATTATAGGAAAACATTCAGCTAATGAGATTCATAGCTAAACCTAATCGCCTTTGAGCTGAAGAATTTCCCCAAAATAAAAATTTAATCCATAAAGGGAATAAACTATTTTTCCTAGATGTTTGAATATATACATGTGTGAGGCTATTTATCTATTTTAGTGCTGAGTTTATAATAATAACGTTTCAAATAAAGTTTTATTAGGATTTAATTTAAATTACAAGCTAGTTCACAAAGAAGAATAAAAAATTGAAAGCTTGCTGTTTGTAGCCCGTTTAATATATATATATATATACATGGTCCAATTACATTAGCATAGAACTATTGAAATATAGTGAACAGATTGATTAAATATATTTTTATAAATAGAGAATGATTTAGTTGTGTGTTTAATGATAGAGAGAAAAAGATTATTAAAGGATATCAACGTAAACATCGAAATAATCTATGCTGAGTAAAGAGAAAAAGAATCAAAGGCAATTAGTATCTTTAAAAAGTCAGCGAATTGAAATTTCAAAGTTATACCAAGGAGAGGGAACAGATTGGTTAATATCAATAAAATCAAGGATTCTCATCCTGTAGAGTGCAATACCTTAGGGAGATTTTATAGCAGTAAATAAAAAGTACGAGCATATTGAAAAAAGAAAATATTACTTAAAAATTTGATTAAGTTACTGTAAAGAAAGCGAAATACTACACATTATGACATGATAAAAGAAATTAACATTTACTCCAATATAAATCACTTATAAGATTTGTATCAATTCTGTTAATTATGTTTAATAATTTGCTTATTAAACAAGTTTTATAATTATTAGTGATTCTCTTAGGCCTGTCTTATAAAGCAAGGTTTTCAAAGGTTTTACATTAGAAATAAATATTCTTTTTATATCTAGCTGAGATCTATATTTTGTCTTCAAAGAAGTCATCCCAAATAATCCGTTTTCGCTAAGTTAGGATGTTGAAATAGGTAATAGTGCACAGAATGTTCTTATTTTCAGTGGATCCTCCACCTATGCCCGAAATTCATTGCGAGATTTGTTATTAAATTGTCTCATTTGATTTCGCCACTTACCGTAAAGTCTATGAATATTTGATATTCAGTAACCGAGGCACCTTATAGAGTATTTTTAAATGAATCTCTAACGCACTCAAAACTTGCTAAGTTGTCTTTAGCGGGATAATACTTTTTCTTTAAAATTCTTTGCAAGAATGGCGTAGATATTTTTACTGGTTACAAAGGTAACTTTCATACATTGTTCTACAGTCCTGTAGGTTTTAACACATTCCTCCTAATTTGCAAGCATTTTTTTAGAATTTTTTAAAGTTAAATTTCTTCTCCGTAACTCTAATTTTCTATAAAAAGCGTTACTTTTATCTCTCGTGTCTAACATATGTAAATTTGATCCTTAGAGTTGCAGACTCAAGGTATTTAATTAATCACATAAGTCGACCAAATAGCTCAATTTTCTCACGAATAGACCAACTTGAAACTTATCAGCTCATTATGGGTTTCCCTCTTCTAGAAAAATGGCGATTTCATTTCTTAGTTCATAGGCAGTTTTCAAGCTTCCCTGATGCGATAACTACCTTGCAGCACAATAAATATTAAGCTGAATGTAACCGAGAGTGTCTGTGCACATGTTGATGATGTATTATTGTATAATGCTCGCTTTCGCCCACCTTAAAAATGTATTCATGTTTCTGTACAGTGTATTAGAGTTGATTCTCATACATATTTAAAATATATTTGATAGCCAAAGAAACTTTGACTCGATTGGGACTGGCTGAACTGAACGAGGAGCCTCATTTTTACTCGTTTGCGTCAAGGTTCCAGAATGTTCGACACAAAATAGAACTTCTAGTAAAGCCATTAAAATGTGTGATATTGTGGACGTAAGACACAGAGCAATAGATGCATCGTTTCTTGTTTTGTATATAAAGGGAATCCGTGTAGCCAAAGGTCTATAAATATTTTTACTATCGTAATTAAGTTCAATGTGTAGCGTTGTTAAAATCCTCTTAATGTATTATTAAGTTGAACAATATTACTGAATGAAATGTGGGGAGGAATGAAAATTATGATTAAAAATTAATCTGCAATTCAAGAAAGGCTGATAAACTCTAAATTAAATACTTAGCTACATTAAACTTTAGATTCCGGCTTGAGTAAGACGCAAAAACTATGCTTGATTATTAATATTATGTTGTATTTTGATTATTTTGAGATCTTAATACACTCATGTTGATTTGTTGCCTAATTTGAATTTATTAGTTATTGTAAATATTCAGTAACAATAGAAAAGAAGAAATGAGTACAGGTGTATTACAAAGTGATTTTTTTCGTAATAGTTGCTTAATTAAAACTTAATGAACAGAAGAAAAACAATCAACATATTAACCCACAAAATCATTTATTACAATACTGATGTATCATGCAAAGTTCACAATTTCTTGTGGAAAAGATTGAAAGAATTTTTTTACACCGTCTTAAAAATACATGGGCAAATAGAGTTTTATAGCTCTATTGAAATTTTGCTCCTGATAATTTAAGTATTCCTTCAGGCATGCTTCGAACTAAGGATTTTAGAAAATATTGTTTTAAGGAGAAGAAACGCTGGTCTATTTACTACTTTAACTCCAACGATACTTAACATTAGCATTCATTACGTCAATTCTGAATGTATTTGTACTTAAAAAAGTGAATCATCTTTGACATATTTTCTTCTACATATTTTACAATACGATTTTTGTGTCATTGTATATAAATATGTTTCTGTGATTGTGTTATGATCATCACTGCGCTGGATCCGACAATAGTTATGGGCTCAGAAACAGAATCGAAGAACTACTAGCCACGCGCCTCACGAAGCGAACGCATCGATTTCAAACAGTACACTGAATAAAAAATAAGATGCATTCTTGAATTGTAAAGTTAAAACTCGTGATGGCGTAATGAACAAGAATCGAGAAGCTTAATGACGAAAATTAAAATTCCTGGAAATTGCAAATTGAAGAGGTTTTGATAAAAAATCGACCATTGGTATTACGTCAGTGGCAGCGAAGCTAAGCCTCACGAATGTGTCTCGCACGACACCATTAAAAGCTACGGAAAGGAACTGAGATTGATCTAAAAGTTCATGCGGGCATTATTTTGTCTGTGAGCTGAAGTGAACTTTGTCAAGTCTAACACTGATCCACTTTCAATGATATTTGGAAAAGTATTCGAATCTAAAGATCCTGCCAAAAAGGCTTCGCTTCTAAAACAGCTATTGTTTCGGAAAAGGAGGGATATCGAAACCATGTCTATCGTGTAAGGAATTTTTCGAAGCAGTAGACAAGCTGAAAATATGCAACTTAAAATTACCCACGATCTAAAAGCAATTTTACTTTTCAACAACATTCGAATTCTTCGAAAACTTTCGAACTATTTCGGAAACTTCAGATATACTATTGACCACAGAGATGGAATGCTGATTCCTGAAATAAATAAAAAGAAACTCTTATGGAAGAATTTTAAACAAAAAAAAAAAAGAAAGAAAGAAAGAAAGAAAAATCCTGCATCACATTGCGCTTTATACTCTTCAATCAGAAACGATAAGCAGTATAAAACCTGAATTAGAGTACAATTGAAATTTACTGCTTTGTTTTGATCTGTTTTTCAATTCTGAGAATTAGAATATAAATTAAATAAAGCAGTTCTTTAGAAAATTGAAGTGCAATTACTGCTAAAATCACGAATACAAAATATCCAAATATCGCAAGAAAATAGCTTTTTCAAATCACAACTCGTCTTTGTTAATGAAATTTGTTGAATATTCATGGTCTGCTATTTACTACAATAACGGTCAGATCGAGAGAAATTCATCCTCTTTTTATTTCTACAGGGGACCTACCTCCCATATGAAAGATGAAAAGTTATTCGGCGAAATAAATAAAAAAAAACTGTTTCGTCAAACTAACTATTAACAACAACTTAAATTAACTTCGATGACCGGCAAAGGTTTTATTAGCATTGCAGTTCAAAATTCAGAATTCTCCAGATTATTTCTTCTCAAGAATGTTTTGTGTGTACCGGAAATAATATGAAACTTAATATCAAAATCTAAAACCACAACAAACAATCGATTTGTTAATTCCTGCAAAAATGAAGCCAAAGTAGTTGAAGCTAATGCTTCGGTTGCAATGATAGTAATCCGCAAAGCAGATTAATAACATGTAAAACAAAAAGTTGAAATGACAGTAACCGTCACAGAATTTCAAAAATGTCATAACCAATTTTAACATTTAAATGAAAGTGATATACAGAAATTAAAGTCAGAAAAAAGGGTGAGAGGTATATTTGATGTTAAAGATTCCGAAAAGGACCGTAAAATTTGTTTCCAATCAAAGCAAATTATTATAACTTTTTTTTAAGAGAATCTAAATTCAAAAGCAAATAACGTTTGAAACTTGTGCAATCTGACATCTTAGACCCATGTGAGTACCATTACTAATAAATTCGTACTATTTTGTAACTTATATTGGTAATAAATCAACATATGTCGCAATACATTTTCTGAAAACTAAGAATGAATAATGAAAGCCTCATTATACTACAAAATTTAGTTGAAAATCAAACCGGAAAGAAAATCATAGCCTTTCGTATAGCCAATGGATTAGATCCGAATTCGAAAAAGTTCTTCAAGAATAAGGTATCTGAAGAGAACTATTTGATGTTATGACCCATTAGCAAAAATGAAATATCGGACTAGCAAATAGTACCGTAATAATAATGGCCAGATGTCTCTTAATTCAATCTAGAATAAATTCTAACTTTTGGGCAAAAGCAATAAATTGTTGAAATGACATTCGTAACCGCTCATCTAGAAAAATCTCCAAGAATTCAACTCCATACGAAATATTTTTTTTTTTTGGAATTAGGTCAGGTATGTTATACTACGATATATTTGAACGGAAAACACATTATTGTGTGTGAAATAAAGCTATTGAGAGGAAAATTTAAGCCAAGGTCGAACGAATATATCGTAATGGATATTCAACAGTACCAAAAGCAAATAGTCCGTATGGCAAGAAAACCTGAAATATAATAAGTGGAGATTTATTGAAGAAACCAAAAGCTATCTGCCAGTTTTAGAAATGAAATTTATTACCCTGCTTGATGAGAGAAACACAAAATCTGCTAACACGAAGATACGTCATATGACCTTGGTGATTCACCAAAAGGAGAGGCAACGTCATAAGATTCCCAAACCGAAACTCACGTTTCAGACTACAGACGTCATGCCTCCGGGTAATGGTACATTTCTCCAAGCTTATGAGAAATCGAGGATTTTATGTACAAGTAGATAACGTCATACAAAGAGACATGGACAAGTATCTATAATTTCAGATAGGTTTGGTACAAGTCTGAGTGTTCAAGATGCTCTCTCAGGACCCAACAAAGTTGCTTGGAAAAAGGCTTAAGAAAGAGCATGACGCATTTATGGAAAGAAAAGAACATTAGTTCCAAGACTTAAAGGCATAATTAAACATAAAAAGGTAAAATAATCGAAATGGGTTTAAAAAAAAAGTTCAAAAAAAGATGGAACGATTGAAAAACTAAAAGCAAGAATTTTCAGTGAAGGATGTTCTCAAGTACCTGAAATAGATTTTAACGAGAGTTTTTCTCCAATTTCAAGATTAAGTTTATTCCGATCTGCGTTTACACAGTTGAAAAAAACTTAACTGTATATCAACACTATTTTGTGATAGCTTATGTAAATGAAGATAAGGATAAATAAATCTTCATGGAGCAACAAGAATTTCATGTTTCTCTTAAAAAAGATCAAGCTTGTTTATTAAACCGTTCTGTTTATGTTCTTAAACAATCAGAGAGACAGGAGATAGCAGAGCAAAGCACTGGATATTAAACTCATATCTCTTAGATTTATATCGTTAAAAGCAGACACAAATGTGTATAT
Organism: Nephila pilipes; assembly: GCA_019974015.1. Lineage (NCBI taxonomy): Eukaryota > Metazoa > Arthropoda > Arachnida > Araneae > Nephilidae > Nephila > Nephila pilipes. Next base: position 214,963 of record BMAW01037947.1, on the reverse strand, counting down.
CATTAGAAATAATCTTCAACATAAATAATCATCATTATTTATATTTATGATTTAATGGTGTTTCATGATGAGTTAACAAAAGTTTAAACATGAAAGACTTAGTACTGCATCATTACTTATGCATAAAATTCAAACAAGATCAAATCAATTTGTAAATGTTTCGAACAAAGTACACTGACGTCTTGCACAAGTAGAAAGCGTATCCTGCAAAAACTGTTTAATTCCCATGGATGTAAATTTAAACTTATGGAAGGAAATGACTTTGGAGAATTAAGAGGAAAAATTGGAAATACGAAGTTTACCACTAACTTTTAATTGGATATCTAATATTTTGTCTGTCGACACAAGACCAGACATTACTTACGTTGTCGCTTTGAATCCATTTTAACAATGTCTCAGGGAAAACGTATTAGCTTGCCCCGAAACGAGTCGTGAGATACTTGAAATGAACGAAAAACCAAGGATTAATATACTACAAGCATTCTAGCAATCTATACAAGCAATATATATTAACAGGATATATTGACCATGGCAGGGTTTCAGATATCAACCGCAGGAAATCATGCACAGGATATGTCTTCAGGTATGCTTTCGTGAATGTCATATCAGCACAATATCAATATTTTACTTTGACAAAATTCAATGTCAGAACAAAACCAATTTATGAAAATTTCAATAGAATATCAAGAAATAGTTAATACATATGATAGTTCCCGTTTAAATACCACAAATTCAAAACCAATTAATTAAATATCAGTTAAATTTTTTTAAAAAAGAATTAAATTAAAATTTAGCATAATACGCAACACACAATGTAATATTTGTCATTTTAAAAATCTTTTATTCATAAAATTTATTTTAAAATGGAAATATAGCATATATAAATAGTTATGATATATGTTTTTTTTATTATAGAATCTTATACTTTAACGCTTTGCTTTTACTAATAGCTTAATTCAGCAAATGAGATTTTAAAACAAAATCAGAAATGTAATATTGTTTTAAAAGAATAACTTTTAAAACTGAAAATAATTTATTTTAATTGTTAAGGAGTTATTAAATTATTATAAATTTATGAAAATAATAAATGGGTGGTGCTTAAACAGTCAAGAATTATTTGAAGCATCCTTACGGTTTTGAAGTTTCTTTATATTCATTTTCTAACTCAAAATCACCGAAGGTACAATTTCTACTATGTTTTTTCTTCATTGGTTCAACTCCTTGATTTGATATTTTTTTTTCATTCTTCTGCTTAGATGAAGATTTTGATTACTTTTGGGACGATTGTCTACTATCTTTTGATGACTTGGAATTTTGGTAGGTTTGGGAAGCTTCAAAAAGTTTAAAATGGTTTAAGTCGATGAATTTCGACTCTTTTGGATTTGTAGTTTCTAAATTATTTAAGGAATGTTTCACACAGCAAAGCTTTGTTATTTTGTTGAATTTTTGTAATGTTCTGGAATACGAAAGACATTTGTTTTAAATGTTTCCAAATCAGTTTTTGAGAATAGTTCTTAATTTCCGTTTTGCTTCAAATTAGAATCTTCAAATAAATATCCATTTATTGTTGGGTAGAAAATTTTTGTAGTAGTTGGATAGAATAGTCCCGATCAGGCGAGTGGCACGGGTGAAGAACGGAACAGGTACAACGACATTTTCAACAAAAACTCGTCGTTGACGCCTCGGTATGAATGTAGAAAGTAACATTTTTTTTCTTTGACTTTATTTAGTATATTTCAGTTATTTCATCTTCTGTGTACAAGTAATTATCAAAAGCTCAAATGAAGGACTTCCCAATGGGAGCCACAAATGAGCGCCAGACAACTAAAGCAGAATAAAGGGAAATGAGAAAGAAAGTGACGAACAGCCACCTTCCACTTTTATATCCGAGAAAAAAGGGCACCCAAAATTTTGCTTAGATTGTAATTAAAAGGAAATGAGAAATGTAGCGTTGTCTCTCAATTTTCCAAAATGAAGATCTTATATGCACACACACACATATATACTGGTGTTCAAAATTAAGAGAATTTTCCGATTTGGTCGAATATTTCCAGAACTACTGTACAGATTATAATGAAATTTGGTGTGTATATAGGGTTGATATAATACAAAAAATAATAACCATTCAACAGTTATAATACACACTCATGATCGTACGTAACACGCAACGGTGTCGCAAGGTATGAAACAGCAGTTTCAGAATAGAACAAAAAGATGGGTTAATAGGGTGTACGTTTACAGATATATAGGCCTCGCAACGTGATTTTATGCTGGAAATAAGGGAGGTTATGAATTCCTGTGGGAATCAGTCCACTCGTTCAGCAACGCTGTTTTCAGGTTTTGGATGGTTCTCGGAAGGGGCTTGCGAATTCCAATTGCCCTCCCCAGAGCGCCGCAGGCATGCTATATAGGATTGTAGTCTGGAGATCGGACTGGCCAATACATCCGGCGAATATTCTAACTTTTCAGAAATTCGTCGACTAGCTGAGCTTTATATGACCTCGTGTTGTCATACATTAAAAGGAAATCGGGGTGAAAAGGCGAATATGGGGCTCCAAAACCTCTTCCCAATACCTCTCTAGAGTCGCAGTGCCTCTTTCAATGACACGGAGGTGTGTGTGGCAATCCTAAATGAGGCTTGCCCAGACCATTAAATCTCCGCTGCCGTAATGGTCGATTTCTTGGACATTGGAGGGCAGGTAGCGGGTCCTCGGTTCTCTCCATATGAAAGTAAGAGGAACATCGCTGATTTAGGTGAACCGGGACTCATCAGTGAAAAGAACGGTCACCCATTGATTATTTCTCCAACCTCTATGATCTCTGCATCCTTTTAAGCGGACTCTCCTGTTCGCACAACTGAGTGGAATGCAAACAACAGGTCTACTTGTAAACAGCCATTTTTCATGAAGTCTTCTTTAAACTTTCACCCTTGAAACTTGGGTTATCATGGCTGCATACAACTCATGAAAGACCTGACAAGCTGTATTATCCCTGTTACTCCTCGTTGTAATGGACAAATGGCAATCTTCTCTGACTGTCAAGGCTCTTAGACGACCTTGGTGAGGCTTTTTCTGGACTGATCATTATCCTTAAACTGTTTCCATACATTAGACACGAAGTTGGGCGTTACATGGAATTTTCTCTAAATCTGGATTTGAGACTGGCCAGCTTCTAGCCTACCCACATTTCGCCACCTCATTCCATTATTTAAACGTTGGTGGTTACTCTTACTGCTTGAATTTTAATTTAAGCGATTGCTTCAAAAATACACCAAGAAATTGGGCGAAATGCGTTAGCGAACGAAATGCGGATTTTGGCACGAGCGCTTAGTTCCTCCCGCATACGCGTATGAGCTTACGTATTCGACGTACAGAGTGGCATTTTTGTTTGGGGAACAGTATTTTTACATTTCGTTCAATTCTTCTCATGAAATTCTACAAAATATTCAAATTCTCTTAATTTTGAACACCAGTATATATACTTTAGAGATCAAGGAATTTACATCATATTTGACTTCCGAATTGAAACTAAATCGCAAATATCAATGTTAGTATACTTCTTGACATTTCATCTTATTAATAATAACATTCCTTTTAAACTTGCAATAATAATGTTATGTAATTATATAGATTTTTAATTTTATCTGGGCTATGTCACAAATAAAACAATTTGACTTATGGCTGATTATTGAAGGAATTAAATTTATCTTATTTGAATAATTTATATGTATTTACACTACCACTTAATGCAAAGTTTCATTGTCATTACCTTAAGTTAGAATAGATAAAGTAAAAGTTCAATAAAATAATAATTGCTTGTTATGTCATGTGATTTCAGAAGACGTTAATTAGTGAATGAAATAAGACCATGAAATATTACTACCTTTATCTTTTGCTTTTTCTATTTTGTGAGTACATATTTATTAAATACTCTTCCTAAGAGATAAATGCTAAACATATTTATTTTGTTTTCTATTGTTTTTCTTTTGTTTATTTTCATACTTAATTTATTAAGGATACTTTAGTCTCAAGATCAATAGCATTTTTACAGAACATTTCTTTCGATTGATTAACCAATGTTTACTTCCCAAAAGTTAAGTAATTGTATGCGATGTCATAACTTGCTTCAATGCATTGCTTTTAATTAACGTATTCTTTACATCTGAAATAATAAAAAAAAATCATTCATTTGTTTTTTTTTAATATTCTACACTTTAAAAATGCAAATATGAAATATGATTAGAAAATAAAGCAACAATCCCCTTGCCAGAATTTTAAATGATATTTTATCATTTTTTTCAAATATTTTCATATGAATTTAAGAGTTCGCAGTTATCTTGCATTTCAAGCATGCATTAAAGAACTAAAATGAAATATATAAAATTCAGTGTTTTGATGTAAATACATATGGGAGGTCATGGAAGAAAATTAAATATGATCTAACTTTCCACAGCTAATACACTGAATTATTTAAGCATATAAATAATTAAATACTGAGGTAAGTTGTAGAAATAATAATAATTTAAGTCTTTTCCCCGCTGACATATGGAAAATATGTTTGTGCGAGGACTAAGTGACATTGGGCTATTCGCGGTTTCTCTTCACTAACCTTGGGGACTTTTCAATTGAGATTGATTGCTTTCGCTAAACAACCTTTGCCCAACCAAAAATGAAACGTGATGAAGAATGTAATATGCAAAGCAGTTAGGAATGAAGTGAAGCGGTTAAATTAAGGAGTATATAAACTCCATCTGAAGGAGTAGAGAAGAAGAGAGGAGAAGGAGGATCAGAGAGGCGTTGTAACGAGAGGAGGTGGAATCTAAATGCTATAGTATTGGAAAGCTGACTTAAGGATTAGAGTTGAGGTCCGAGTGTAAAACACTCGGATTGAGAATTGTTCTAGTGTTTTCAACAGTTGTTCCAGATTCAGTCTTGCAGTTGGTAAGAAGCTGTTAGATTATTATTGGTGGGTTGAATTAAAGTATTAATAAACTTGACCTGGAGAGCTATATTATTATTGTCTTAGAGGATATATATTAATAAATGTTGAAAGTGGTTTTGGTGGTTCTGTAATTATTGGTGTCATATTGTTTAATATTAGATATTAGTGATGGCACAAGATAACATCCGAGGTAATCGGATGTTACAACTATAATTTAAATGCAGACATCATTAGGGAAGAATGCTAGAAACAATGATGTATCGAAAATATGTTTTGTTTCATTTAAGAATTAAAATAAATTTTACAATGAAACACTAAAAGATTAAGTATAACAAACAATAGAAATTGTTTTACAAATAAAAAAAAAAACAAAAGTGAATTTAAAATGCACAAAAAACATTCTGTTAAATATCAGTATTGGACTGAAATTTACTACTTTTATGCATTGTTAATCATGTACAGTTTTGTGGCCCATTTTATAGATATTTTATTTTGATAACTAAATGGCTTTTATTGATTAGCATTCAAAATGTTAACTATAAGATGTTAGTATAATTTTAATGCGTAGGATGTATAGTAATTATATGCTATACATAAAAAAAATATTTTTCATTCTCATTAGTTCTCGTATTACACAATACATTGAATGAGAGAAAAATATTGACAGAAATACAGTAAAGATAATAGTTATTGTAACATTGTGATATATAATGGTTATTGTATTTATATTGTTTAAAGTTACTTTTCAAGTTTGAATTCAATTTATCGATTTCAGTAACATCTGTTAGATCAGTTTTAGAACAATTTCATCAGATTTAGATGTGACTTTCTACTTGATTTGAATACGAATATCTCTGGAAAGCTAAATAATTCAAAAATAAGTTAATTATAATAAATAAGTAAATAAACCAAATAATATCCTGTAAGATATAGAACACATTTTAGAGCTATTTTACTCAGTCATTTTGACGATCAGAAGATAACCAAATCATCAATAAAATGTAGTACTGATTTAACACTTTTTAAAGCCTTTCTTTCTTAAAAACCATACATTAAAACAGTTTTACATTACAATTATCTTGATACAAAACAAAAAAATCAATTAACTTGTTATGTAAAATTCATTTTACATCTAAGAACATTATGAGGGAAAGTGGAAGTACATTTATAATCAACCGCTATTCCGAAGAATTTTAATGGCTTATATTTCTTTTTAATATTACGCTGCTTGGTATTTATGAAATAATTTTGAAAGTACCATAATCTTTAAAATGAATTGTGAACTAGATATATTTTATAACCATAGATGATAATGACAGGAAACATTTGTACCTATTACTTTCCATAAAATTTCCAAAAACAGGCATCAACTCGTAGAGGAAGGGGGAGCTGCAAGCTATTGAAATAATGATACTTTATAATATTAGAATAATGTTCTCATATTATAATGTATCATATCCTCGTATCTCAGTTAGTGGTAAATGTGCATTCCAATGCTTTAGATAAGGTCAAGGCCGAAATTTATTTTTTTCTTAAGTAAAATCATTTATAATTGTCTGTATTTGCTTATATTTATTTTGAAGAGTTAAGATATCACGAATTGATTTGATAATATGAATTATTCACTGTCCAGAACATGAATATTACACTTCTCCAGTTTTGCACGAATAATTTAAACAGAATTTTTGTAAAAAAGAATCTAACTAAACTGAATCAAAAGTTATATATATATATATATAGTTTTGTAGAAAATTATGTCTTACGTAATGTTGTTTATATTTAGAATTATGTATATCGTATTGTTAGGAACTGTCAAATGTAAAGGAAAAATAATGATTTACTTTAAATTTCTTACATAATAGTCTGTTGAGTTTTAATAATTGATTTAATTAGATAAATTGATAAATTTAAGGCCGAGAAAAAGTATTATATATATATATATATATATATATATATATATATATCTACATACATTTATTAAATCTGAAATATATTGTAAAAACCATTGATCCTGCACACATCAAGTTTGAGCATACTTTACTGACAATCAAGTAGATATCAACAACTTGCCGTAAATTTTAAAAATGAGTATTAATTTTAAAAAGAGTATTTAAGAATGAGTATAAGTTCTAGAAACCTCACCAATAGATATGCTGAATCAACAAAAACAATTTTATGTAAGTATTCTTTGTTGGACCTCCTACTAATATATATTGGGGGGGGGAGATAATAGAATTCTTATGACGATTATTTTGATATGTCGAATATAAATTTGACAATAGATTTTCATGATGTTAGCAAATAAATTCATATAGAGTTTAAATGGAAATTATAGCTTTGTTTCTGAAATGGCATGGAATATATACCATTTAAAATTTTAATCAATGACATTTTTTAACTAAGTAACTTTTGTTGGAATCTTCCAAAATACCCGTCCCTTTATATATACACTACTAACTATTGAAATTGCAACACCATGAAGGAAAGCAAATGTAAAAAAGATATTTATTGTACTTAAACAATATGGCATGAAGACAAAATGATTAAATTGGCAAGCAGTTTAGGGGTTTACAGGGGAGAGAAATTAGTAGAAACAATTGTCAACCCTGGAAGCTAAAACGGTCCTTACCCGGTTAGGTATGGAGTCGAACTAAAATTGTATGACAGAAACAAGCAACTCATTCCATGATGCTTCAAGTCTATGCCACATTTCCTCAATCGAATAAGCTGGAGATTGGTAGTGGGTTAGTCTCTCAGCAACGAAGAAGTGTTTCGAAGAGGGTCAGAACGCGACATGCAGCATGTAGTCTTGCTTTATCTTGTTGGAAAATGGAGATTAGCAGGCCACGAAGATAGGACACAGCCATTGGACGCAAGATCACAGTAATGTACCAATATGCTATGCGTTCAAATTACCATCGATCTGAGCTAGAGCAGTGCGTGTCGTGTACCCCATAGTTGATGAAACCATCATACCATGTAAAGGGCACCTCCGCTTATATCGAATGCAAGCAGGCGACATGTAGTCTCCTCGAAGCTTTCAGACACTTATACGGCGATCAGAATATTGCACTCAGAACCAAGACTCGTCTGAAAAGACATCATTGTGCCACTCCTATATCCAGCTTTGTCGTTCGGCGAACCAGAGTCATCGTCTCTCTCTATGCTTTATTGTCAAGGAAAGTGAAAGTAATGTTCACTGTGCTGATAGTCAACGCTGCTGCAAACATCGTCGCACCGTACGAAAGGCTACTTGGCGTGCTGCAAATATGCCCGTTTCCTGACTAATGGTCCGTGATGTATTTGTACGGTTTTTCAGCGCCTAATCTCACAATATGTCTGTCATCGCGGGTGTTAGTCGTGGGAGGGTGTGGAGATCTTGCTTGTCATTCATTATGAACTTCAGTAATCCATTGTTTCTATATTCGTGTGACAGTGGTCGGATTACGATCTGTGCGGCGGGGGATATAACGGAATGATAATCCACACTCTCGATAAGAACTATCCTACCTATATCGAATTGCGGCATATACTGATAAGCACTTATTCGTTTTATTCGAGGCATAACACGATATTCTGAGCCATCTCCGACCTTACAAAGCGCTTTATGAATGAGAAATACATTACACAACCTCTTTCTCAAGCAGTGTTTCAGATGCAGTTTTTTTACCCAGCGTCGTCGAAGTGCGTTTAAATACTAATCATTTGCATATACCAACTTCTCCTTGTCTTATAGTATATATGACAGGTCACCCTCAGTCATGTATACCATATTTCATTTTATTTTTGTAAAATTTAAATTTGTCGTTATTACTTAACCTTCAATCTTTGCCATAACAATTAATGTGTTTTCTTCTTTAATTTTCAAATGATTTTTCTTGCACTGAAATCATATTAAGTAGGATTTGAGCTTAGGAGAAATATACTTTGAGCACTATACTCATTTTTCTGAATTAAAATAATTAAATTTTATCTCTTTAATTTTGAAGTCCCAGATTTATACTAAAATGCGCGTTCTGTTCAAAATAAGATGAAAAAGATGCATAGATTTATGCAATATGAAAAACTTGCATAATTCTATGATAACTTTTTATTTACGTGTAATAAATACTCAAAAAACAAATATATACCGTTATTGGCTGTTTGCTTGCAACATCCTTTCCGATTGTCTGTTCTGAAAATATCCATTCATCCAAGAATGTTTTAAATTCCCTATTCTCAGGATTGACTAATCTAAAGGCTGTTATATTTGATCTCCCTATTATCTCCTGCGGCCAATCCATTGTATGAACATCCTATGAGATACAAGATAAAATAAATATTCGCATGCATACTATTAAGTATTCTGAGAAATCAGCAAGAAACATTTAATACAAGTAATATGAAATCAGCATTATGAAACAAAGGCTACTTTCCGGATCACTAAATCTTTTCTAAAGATATTGAGATTAATTATCATTTTAATTAACACTGTGAGGGCTAAATATTAAATATTTGCATAAAGATTTAATATAAAATGCAAATAAAAATAATGTATTTAAATTAAAAATTAATTTCTCATAAAAATAAAACATTTTTAAATAATTAATCAAAATGAGATAATCTTAACTAAAGGAATCCACTGTTAGTAATTTAAATTTGTTTCAGTAAAATATTAGGGTTATCTGTGGTTTTGCTATAATTATAAAATTTTAGTTATTCGTGGGAAAGGAATGGTTTTTATATAATTTTTTTTTCTTTAAAATTTAATATAATTATTTTAAATAATAAATGTAGATTTATTAAATTAAAATTTAACAAACTTTGGTACTTACTAAAGATGTTAATAAGTACTTTTGGTACTCAGTTGTCATGTTTATTTTCTCCGCCTGAAAAGATAATAAAAATGGTTAAATTAATAATTGGTAGAATATTTTGCCACATTTATGTTTTCTATATAGATAATAATAATCAAATTTTAATTTCCTGCACAAACTAACAAATTCATAAGATCTTTATTTCTTGAGCTGAAAATAATACATATTTGAAATTAAAAAAATAGTTATCTTTCACATTATTTGAAAAGTTATTTAATATTATTTGAATTTTGAGATATTTTGTTAAAATCGATTGTTCAGCGATGACGCAGTACGATGGAAAAGGTTAGCAGTTATAGCTTCTATAGTGCGCTCAAAAGCGAAAAATACTTAATCTTATTTCTCAAATTGAATATTTCTTTAGAAGCATATCAGGTTTTTCTAATGCTGGTATAAATATCAAGTAATTCTCTAAGTAAGTTAAATATTTGTGCATTAATGACTATTGAAATATTAATGGATAAATGAATAAAATATTAGCAACATCTGTCGGTAAAAATAACGTTGCTTACTGTCCAGTAATAATAATATTGCATGTTATATTTGACTTTAAAATGGCCTTTATGATGTCAAACCCATAGTATAGAATGTAGATGTTTCTTCTGCGACATTTAATATTTTCTGTTTTATTAATTTAAATTGGTTGTATTTAATTTATGTTTTTCATGTTTAAAGAATATTTCTACTTAAGACAAGCCAGAAAGTTACTTTTGTTTGGAGGTGCTTTTTTCCCCCCTTTTTTTTATTCCGTCGGACTAGAAAGTTCGCAGATTGAAACATATGAAGAACTTATGTGGTATTTTATTTATCGGTATTTTCTTTTATGGAATTTTTAGTTAGGATCTTATAAATTTGTAACATTTTGATAAAATGATGAAATCGGTATTTGCATGGCAGTTCCACATCCAAGACTCTTGAATGATGATTTGACCATATTTATCATATGTTAACCCCCTTATGATATGTTACAGTTTCTAGTTTGAGATAATCTCTCTCGTTATTCCTCCTTTAACTCAATTTATCTAGAAATCAAACAATTTCAGCTTGAAATTTGCTTGATTACTTATCATTCTTTTTAGTTTTCTACTAAATAAAACATTTTAGCAAGTAGTTCAAAGAAATAACCTTAGTAAATATGGAATAATTTTGTATTAGAGAGTAAGATTACTTTGATTTATGTTATAGAGAAAATAAACATCTTTATTTGGGAAAAACAAGTGATTTTTCTCATTCCATTAAAATCAGAACCAAATTAGAAGAACAGACTTCACTCTAAATATATAAGGTTTATTTGCATATAATGGTATGATAAGTAGTTTTTATTCTTTATATTCGTTTGCTGGCTTTTTGTTCTTCAAAATTTAAGTAACTAATGTATTCCAAAATAGTCACTAATATAAACTATAGAAATAATACTTCTTCCATATTTCTGTTTGTAAAACGGCTATTAAACCTTTTTTTTATTTTATTCAAATATTTAAGCAGTAAATATTATTCGCTTAAAAGTTTTACTCTATAAAAAAATAATTGTTTTTGAAGATAGATTTACTGCTTAAGCCATTTACATAAATATTATTCGAAACCGTTTTTCAAAAAAAAAAATAATTCTTTTTAAAAAGAAAGAAAAATGTATCAGTTATCGAAGAGCGTGTTAAAATACACATAAGAAAAATTGAAGGCAAATCCATCAGTAAAAAAAGATAATTCTAAATAATTGCCCCTGAAACGATATTTACAGCCTTTTACATTAATGGAAATCTTTAACGTTTAAAATTGAATTACCGACTAAAACATACATTTCTTTTACGTTACAAAAGTAGTGAATGTTATTTCAGCACTTTATTTGATTAAAAAAGATGTATGTATTAAAAGATAGGATGTGGTAAAAAAATTGCTGATGTAAGTGAAATAATTTTTCCCAAAGCGCTTTGTATTTTCCTCGCAATTTTTTTTAAAAAAATTCTTAAAATAACATTTCTTTTGTTTCAACTCCTTCATTCATGTTGTTCCATTAAAATTACAAATAAAAATAAAGGGGGAATGCGTCAAAAAAAGTTATTCAAATAAATTCTCATTCAAGGCTACACCAATAAAACAAGTTACTACTTTTTAAGAGGTGAAAATAATTCCAACATAGTTTTTACTTTTAAACAGAAGCTGTAATTAAAAGGCTCTTTATATAAAAGTTGTATTATTTTTTTTTAAATTAAGAAACATAAAATCTTTACGGATATGGAATATTCTAGAAATAATGATTTTCTGTTTTTTTTCCCTTAAAGTAAAAATAATATAGAAACGATTATGCGAATATACTGCACAATAAAACTATTTTTCATGAAATAATCAACGAATACCTTTAAGTATGGGTATCTATGAATTAAAAGAAATGAATTTCAAATTAATGTACTGCTTTAATAAATTCCAAAAAATTGACTTAATACTATTATTTAAATTTATCACTTTAAATATAAAATCTTCCTTTTGAATTCAAATAATTTACTCTTAATGAACAATAGATATAAATAAGTAAGATCTAGTATATTAATGGATTATACTACTTACAGCTATCAATAATTCTCTCACGCGATGTAGTGGTAGATCAACAATGAAATTGTTTTCTCTCAACTTGGATAAATCCTTCATGAATTTTGTGAAGTCTTGATCTGGCTTGACATGCCTGAGAGTTATTTTTACTTGATTCTTTTTATCTGACGTTGGCAGCTGCAAAACTTCTTGAAGACGAATAAGAGCTAGCAAAAAAAATAAAAAACAACTAAAATTTAACTTCAAATTACAAAATTCAAGGCTAAACATAATTTTAAACTTTGAATAAAGCTATTTTAATGCCAGATTTAAACAAGTGTTCATACTATTTTGGGTGCCTATATATATATATATATATATATATATATATATATATATATATATATCTGCGCGCGTGTGTGTAGTCAGGAAAAAGGGATGGAAAAGATGAAAAATGCTTGAAAAGAAGGAAAGTTGGATGACTGGGAAATAAAGAAATTCAAAAAAAGGGGGGGGGGGGAATAAAAGAAAAGGAGGGGGACTTATCACCATGCTTAGGGCTATCACTAAGGTTAGTGCTTATCACCATGCTTTCTTAAAATCCATGGGAAAGGAATAGATCACTAGGGAATCTTGGAGTTATATAATTCCGGTACTTACCTAAAGAAAATAAGACAGTTATAATTATAAATTCCCGAAAACGTTAACGGAGAAAAATTATATATATAATGATATGGTTTGCTTATTATTAAAATTTTAAAACAAAGTAATTATATTCACTTTTATAGTTGCCAGATAATAAAGCAGATGTGTTATTGAATTCTGCATTAAAGGTTTGGAATCTTTTATTTAACTAAGTCATAAATTTCTGTTACAAATTTTTCAAAGCATAATAGGTATAATCAATTAATATAAACATATAAATTTCTTAAAAAAATTCTTAAAAAATATAATATTACTATTACAGCAAAATCATAAATAAAATTATACTCATACACTTTCTCAAATAGAAAAGGAATGTAACACTTTCAGAGAACTTCTCACAAATTAACTTAGTAAGAAAATTTTTCAAATGTATATATATATATATATTCTCTTCACACAAATACATTAATGGATAGCTTCCTATCCCGAAATAGAAACGAATTAACACATTTTTACCTTTCTTTTTTTCTAAAGTTCCAGCAAATTTATTAAGAAAAAGTGTAGAAATCTTGCGATAATGCTTTTGCATGGAATACTAAGTTTCATGGAAAGGAGGTAGTGAGAATTACGGCTGAACTTGGTATATAATTTTACAAAATCAATGCCTAATGGATCACGTATTAATTTAGACTCAGAAAAAATACTATTACATCACGAAAAATTTTCCTATTAGTTTATCTATGTTTAATCTTATAAGTACAAATCAAATCAAAATTTTAGAGAGCCGGGGAAAGAGGAGCAAGAAATTGCACCATACCAAGTTGAAAAATAATTCTATCGCTCCAATTAAAGTAAAACAAATAAGGATTTGGAAATGATCGTAAACATAAACGCTATTCAGAAATATTTTAGGTATGATAAATTTACTGTTTTCTGATTGAATTAAGCGAAAAAAAAAATTAAATTGCAACTTTTTAGGTAGTAATAGCTAACACGGGTAACTAAGAAAAACACAAAACATACGAAAACGATATTTAATTTTTAAATTATTTATATTTTTCAGACGATTCATTCTTTATAGAAGAAAAAATTAAGAAATTTTGCGATTAAATCATATTAATTCATTCTTATTTGTAGAGACAGTCTCTTGCATAACTCGAAAACAAATATGTTTTCACCATCAGTGTTGTCCTACCACTAGGTACCTGCTTATTCCTCAAATGATTAGTCACACTATTGGCACAAAATCAACTTAGAAACTCAGCGAAAGGAGCAACACTTAGTGGAATAACCTCATCAAACATTGTGTCATTTATTTTGAATATAAATGAAGGGGAAGCTATGTACGTGGTAAAATGTGTGACATTACAAAGAACTGTTTGTTTTTTTTTTCACTTTTGCAAAAAAATTACATGGATTTTGTCAGAAAACTATGTTCTCTAGCAAGAAAGGACAGCACTTTGTTTTGCATGGACTACTAGTCTTATTTCGTAAAAACCAACAGGTTGCAGCACTTGCAGTAGGAAGTTAAGTGGGTACTCATTTTACCGTCTGCTAATTTTTAACCCATTTTTCTCATGTCATGACATTTAGATTCATTAATATACCTTAATGTTTCGTTTTCTACAAACGGACTATATTTTATACGGCTTAGTTAACTGTCTCCATTTTATTGTTGGTTGTATAGAGTCATCAGGATGGTGTTAATTTTCTTAGAAACAATTATAAATTACATATATTTCACGTTACGTTTCATTTTCCTTTCATATTTAACAAACTTCATGTACATCTTATTTTGGTAAAGGCAGAAAAATGAACAATTGAAAAGTCCACGAATTATTTTGTTTTCATGCGGAATATTATTCGAAGATTAATAATTCTACAAATGGAACATGTAATCACACAGAAATTTTGAGATAAACTAATTATACTTGTAATTAAAAAATTTCTAAATATTGAGTCAATATTTTAAACTAAAAATAAAATTTTAAAAGTAAGTCAAAATTACTTGAATAACTGATAAAATATGTGTATTAGAGTATCAAAATTACCGCTTTATAAAGACATGATGGTTTAAATTAAGAATTTATGGTCTCTTTCAAATAGCTCGTATAAAGAAACAAATGATAGTGGGATATTAATAATAATACTATACGAATTGTGTCACATAATGGTATCCTGTGTTGTAATCTTAGGATTAAAAAAATAAATCGAAATATATGACTAACAAAATATCATCAGAGTCTTCTGATGCTGATTCCTCTATGCGGTAGCCTGTAATGGTATTCTTTCTTATATTTGTTTAAAGTAATAATGCAATTAACAATAAACAAATGTCATTGTTCAAGTAGTAAGGCAAATGAAAAAAAAAATGTCTTTTGAGTTGACATATAGAAGCATTTATTGAAATACTGTAAAATATTTCTATCATATTGATTTTTATTATTTTTATATATTTCTTTGATTTTCATTTAATTGCTTTTAGACCAACGCAATGAAAACTATTCCGATTTTATTGAAATGAGGATTAATATTTTCAATTCTTGAAATTTCTATATGTGTTAATAATTTCTTGGAGAATTTCGATGAACTTCACCTTCTCAGTGAATGAAAAAAGGCTTTAACTTCATTGTATTATCATATATATATATATAACCATGAAAGAATAATATTTCAAAAAATTCATGATTAAAAATAATCAAATGTACAGATTTGAAAAAAAAAATCTGTAATTTTTTGATTTGATTGTAAGATTAAGAACAGCGCATGAAATAATTTTTTTCAAGTGAAGCACTTTTGAATTTTGATGGCAAGTGACACTACATTACTTTTTTTAAAAAATAAAATTGTCATTTCTTAATTTATCGTAAATTATTACCTTGCATGAAATAAGAAATAAATAGAATGCCAATGTTTGTAAATTAAATTTGAATAGCAATGTCAGATAAGTACTTTTCTTATAATGAAGTGACGTCGCTCCAGAGACAAGATAAACTTTGAAGCATGATATATTTATGCGCACAATAATATGGCCAGAAATTAAATAACCCTTTTTTTAGAAAGAAACGCAATTGTATGTATTTGATCATTATTAATAGGAAAAAAACGACTTTATTTTCATTAAATAAAATTTTGTCATATCAGATTCGGTTAAATAAATGTTTTGTATTTTAGATGTTTATTTTCGTATATTTTTATGAAAAATAAAACAGAATAAATTTTTGATGATCTTGATAGCATTTTAATTTAAAGAAATCTTGGAAGCAGTTTCATTTTTTCTACAATCAATTTACTAGAAATTTAATTATATTTTTACTGATAGTCATTAAATGAAGTGGTATTTATTGATCATCATAATTCAGTCCTTAAGTACCTATTATTATATTCAAAGATTATTTACGATAACTTTACTGCACTTCAGAACACCTGCTGCCCTTTCATACCAAGATTTTATTATGATGAGCTCAGAAATCGATATATGGTTTCTTCAAAATTATATCCTTAATATTAGGTTTAAGTATATAGGACATATTCCTTTTTAATTTTTCCATAGAACATAATCTGAATATTTAACAAGTTTTTTGGAAAAATAAGATAGAAGTTTTTAATTGACAAATATTTTTTTTTGAAAAAAAAATCGCTAAACTAATTTTAACATTATATTTGAGTTCAAAACCTTAGCATGGCGATTTAAACTATCACAGTATTTTAATAAAGTAAAAATAATAGGTAGTTTATTAAAGTAATTTGGATTAACGCAGAAAAATCTTTTTTCGTTCAATATTGATGTACCAAGATAAGTAAAAAAATGGGAAATTGACAACCAATTTATAGAAAAAAATATTTTTTTTTATCTCAGAAATCATATGCTTACTCTCTCTCTCTCTTTCTACTGACAATACATAAAAACAGAATTTTCAAGGGAACTGTACAACATATTTACCTTCATTGTCTTCAAAAATGAGCGTAAATGACTTCCAGTTGTCATTCTCGACGAAAGTAATGAATGCCTTTGCTAAGATCCGACTGTCTGGAAAAAAATTGATGACATGGTTTCTCGTTAGATTTCTGGGTATCCAATGAGTCAGCAACAAAGGTATCTGGAAGGTATCGCAAGTCGAAAGCAGAACCGCGATGTTGGACGGAGATTTCGGACCAATAATAGCAGCCATGCCTTCAAGCAGAAAGTCGCATGCTGAAAGTAATGAAATTGAGTAAGGAAATTGTTATCATTTTAAAATGTATTTTGATCATTATCAATTTAATATCAGTTTCTTTGGAAAAATTCAATTTTTAAAATTTAGGTAGATTTCATTCTTTTAATAGTACTCATTAAATTAATCACGGTTATAAAAATGTTTAACTTTAGATCTTTTAAAAATAAGGTATAGTTTATGAATAACTTGACATCAAAATATTGTCATTCATATTCATAAAATTCTGTTAAAGAAGGGAAGATTAATAATGTATACATAAAGCATTTTTACATTTAAATGTTTGCAAACGTTATTCAAATAAAAAGATTAAAAAAATGAATGCATATCGTCAACATGAAAAATTGGTTAAAAGACCTGAATATATTTTGAAAGCAGGAAATATGAAAAAACTTCAGTGAGGTAACGTAGGGAAAAATTTCGTTTTAAAAATTCAACTATAGTTACTGTTATCAAGTTTAAACTGTTACAAACGTACTAACAAATGAATTTTTAAAGAAATGTTAATTAACAAACTAATCATACATTCCTTTCAAATATTAGCATGAGTATCTAGGAAAATTCCTACAACGTATGGTTGATTCATCTAATCTTCCAGAAACCGTGAACAATTATCTATAGATATGAACTAAAATTAAATCATCTAGAACTGTCTACTTTTCGACATTTAGGTTTATTAAAAATTTATTTCCTTTGCTACTGGTAAGAATAGCACAGGTAATAATTTATCTTATATTATTTACAGATTATGTCAAACCTAGAAAGGTGATTAACATTGATAAAAAGATAAAATTTATGAAAGACTAATAGAAACATTTTAATAAAATTCGGTATAAAATTGCCTAATATAACAGTGAAAAAGATGCATCGTTCAAAAGTCCTTTTAAAGCTCATAATGCAGGGATGTCCAAAATTCATGTGATACCTATCTTAAAATTATTCTAAAATGGGATATAGTTCCCTCTCGCAAACAGTCAGATGGACATGACAGCACACTAAACAGGAGGAAGTTTGTGAGTCCCTGTGGCAGTTGATTCCACTTCTGTAGAAAGGTAGTTCTTAGCTTCTAGATGCTGTCCTAGAGTGTTGGCGAGATACAATTGCTCTCCCAAGTGCGTCCTACACATGTTATATAAGATTAAGGACAAAAGACTTAGCTGGACAATCCATGCGGTGAATATCCTCAATATTCATGTAATCGTCCGCCAATTGAATCCTATCCAGCTTTGGGTCTGTTAATAGGAACTCAGGACTAACAGCAACAGCGTCTTTTAAAAGTCAAACATAGGGCTACTACCTCATCTGTATCTGGAATACTTTTGTCTCGTATACTTTGTAAAACACATGGATAGGAGTGTTGCCTTCCAAAATAGGGCCTGCCCTAACCGTAATACCTTCACTACCGGACGAGTCATAACGGGCCGTAATACCTTCACTACCGGACGAGTCCTAACGGGTCTAATGACATAAAACTCTCTCTAAAGGAAGCCATTGGGCAATTGTAGAACTTGGATCTCGAATTCTAACGACAGCATACAGCTCACGTGAGAGTTTTAAAGCAGTAAAAGTCTGTGTCGCTTCGCTGAAAACTTCAAAAAGGGAAATTCATTCGTCATTATGAATCTTGGTCAACATTATCCAGATCTTCTCGATATAAATCTAGTGACCTGAAACATTTTCCATAAATAGCACACGACACCGGGTATTATATTGAGCTATGCAGCCCTCAGTGCCTGTGATTAGTCTACCTCTAATATACTGACAATTCTCCATATTATTTCTCCATCCGTACGTACATGACTACTAATTTTACCTGATATTATATAAAATGTACCAAACTCTCAAACATGGCAAATGTTGAAAAAGATTGCAAGCACATAAATCACCAACAATCCATCTAGCACTTATATCCCATCTTCAAGAACACTGACCAAATTTCGGCTATATATATCTCGGGAACTAATTCAGTATTAAATGCTCGATTTCAAAAATTATAGAATCTCACTGTTGAAGTTTCAATACTTTTTTTATTAATTGATCTAAATATTTAGATTTTGTTTCACTTTCACTTAATTCAGGCTAAGTTTCGAATCTAATCTTATCTATTTCTATTTCGTTTTTTGAACTTCCAATTTTTATTTTTTTTCAAGATTAATTTGCCTTTGTTTCTCTTACTTTTGATTCTCGATTATAGTATTTTCTATCTCTCAGACAAAGTTTTATATTTATAAATATCACTTTTCTCATTATCATTGCTTAAATCAGCTGTTTTATATTTATCACTAACAGTTATATTTTTTCCCCTGGATAATAAGCGTAAAATCCTTTTGCTTCGCGCATTTAAACATTTTATTATTTAACAGGTTTGTATAACAGTTAAATACTGAAGTAATTAATTCAGATTTCCTTACTTCTACTTCGGATTATTGTTGTTAATTGGTTTTTTTCAGTCACTCTAAAAGCAACATGAGAGCTATTGTTGAGTGATCTCATAATTTTGAACCACGGTTAAGTGACGAGGATGACACCTGAGTTGCCAACTCCCTCTCTATATTTTCACACAATGCCAACGGGAGAACTTTGAGCCTCAAGAGATTTAACGTGTATCATCCCCGTATACACTGCGGGTCTTTAGTCGCATCAAGGCTCAAACCCATGACACAACGAAAAACAGCCGGCAGTGAGTCCACGATCATGATCACTAGGCTACCGTGACCTTCTACGTTGTAAATCTCTCGATTTAAAATCGAAAGTCTCACACTGTCTGAAATTCACTTCCCTTTTCAGAAATTAAATTTTTTCATATGCTGCGCTGGCTCCAGACGGATGAGATGTTTGTAAGTACTCAAGCCATATACTAGCTTTTTCGATCTTATTTATTTCATTTTCACAACCACTGCAGAGCCGCAGTCATGTGTACAAATTAGAAATGCGTCTGTGATAACATTTTAACATCTCTTACATTGCTGATCCGAACAATTTGAAATTCAAAAAAAGTTATAACACAATCCTAAAGCAAGTTATAATGCTATTATTTATCTATATAGTTTTTGTAATAAGTTAATTTTCTTTTAATTTTTTCGTGTTTATCTTATTCCACAGATTAACGCTTAATATTATCCAATTTCACATCAGCTTTGGTAGTGGTTTTGGATCAACTGAGCCTTTCGACCAATAAGAGTCTATAATTGAATACCAAGGTCACTTGTTAGGTTAAGTGCTGGTTCAACTTCGATCTAACCTCTCGGCATGGACACTATCTAGTAATTAGGACCCAGGTTCAAAGCTACAGCAAAGAAAATGGGCTCCGAGTGATGGGACTTCTTAGGCCCAGTAAGATTTTGACTTAACAATACAATTACAATATACATTTATTTGAAAAACTCTTGAATTTGAAATATAATACTCACAGGTCAATATTAAATACTTCAGTATGTTTATGTCTAACAATCGCATGAATATCAGATTCCTTGAAGATGAATGTGTTTCTTAATTTTACACTATTTTTAAGTTGTAACAGATTATAATAAAATTATTTCCATAGATGTTTCTTTTTTTCATTAAAGGCTTAACTCGTATTGCTTTCGCATACGCTCTACACCTTTCAGATTATGATGGTATACAAAATTACAGTTAATTTCCTCACAATTACTCTTAAAAGTTTAAAATGATTAAAATGCAATAATGATTTCTGGTATTTAATTAATAATTTTCTGACATGGTTTCCATTTTCGCAGTAATGATATACAGATATCAATATTCGTATTTGAATGTATTGCATTATGGTATTACTCGTAAATTTCTTATTGATTCAAATATCTTATAAGATAACTTACTTTCAAAGAAATTCATTATTCATATTTCATATCTAAGATTTTAAAATGAATTCATATTAAATTAGTATAGACATTTGTTTTACATCCCTTAGAATATATATATTAGAATTAAGATACCGAGAAAGGCAACAAAGATCATTTGTAAGTTTATTTCTTTACAACGTATGCATATAGTATACGAAGAGATGAAAAGAAGACAATAGGTCATTGACAATTTAGATGTTTGATATGAAATAGATGAGACATAAGCTTGAATTTAATTTTAAATATAATAAAATAATTGATAAATTATTCATGGATGTGTCTGAAATAGCAATGATTGAAATGCAAAAATTGTTTATATATATATATATATATATATATATATATATGTGAATGATATTTATTAAACTCTAAAACGATTCTTAAGTTAGGAACTAATTTTAAATAGAATAATTTTATGAACAGAAAATAATAAAAGTACATGTAAATAATAAATAACAAAAGAAAATAATAAAAGTAATATTCATATAGTAAATAAATTTATTCTATGGTATAAATGGACTCGTATACTTACATTTAAGAAAATCAAGCTATAATGCCTATTCGCTGTTTTTATAATATATTTTCATTAAATTTAATAATTAATAGGAAACATAATCAACATTTTCATCACATAATAGTAATAAAATATAAAAAGGGCTTTGTTTCTTCTACTATAACAAATAATGTATAAAAATAGATATGCATGGATATTTTATCATCATATTTGATGCAAATTGATGTTTGTGTAATATGAGAATGATATTTTCATTTTTCTAGATGAATGAGATAGAATAATTTTCGATTGTATTTCTATCAGATAGGGTAGCAGCAGATTCTTGCTTTCTTTTGGAGAGGGGAGAAAAAGAACTCAAAGAGAAATTCTTCAGAATAATATTGGCTTACTCCGCCACATATGCGGTGCTCTGATAGATTGCCTTATCGTAAATCTCTCAAAATAAGAAGAACATTACATTTGTACCGCGTTTGGCGAAATGTGATATAAGAAGAAAATAAATTTTCAAAAATAAACGCACAATACTTTTTTTTGTTTCTATCTGCGATTTGGTACTTTTTCTTTTCTTATACTTTTTTGTGACTAATAAATAATATTTTACATAGATTTTTTTAAACTGCAATTGTATCTTCTGCTTTGAATCACTCTATTATAGCCATTCAGAATAAAACAGAAATATTTATTTCCATTATTGCATTTTGTAATATCATTACTTGAAGCACATGATTTCGCTTGTTCCTGAATATTTGCTATTATTACTTTGTTATTTAATGTCCATATCTTCATTTTCATAATTTATGATCGTGCCGCATCATTTATTCCTTTTAAAAAGTTGAGATGACACTTGAATTTAGAAATATTATAAAAAATGATTATATTGTATTTGATGGAAAATTAGTTATTATACATATATTTCTCTTACTTTTAAGCTGGCTGTTTTTTCGACATTTGAAAAACGGAATTTCAAAGCTCCTATTTTTTTGCATTTGCAAAAAAATAATAATAAAATCAGTTGTTCGAATATGAATGTAATCTAGAATTTTTACTTACTTTATGTAACTCGTTTGGAAATTCATATTTTTCTGTGCATCAGTTTTCTTATTATCTTAGTTTCTTATTAATTACGAATTTTTAAGATTTAAATATTGCTTAAGATATAATTTTAATAGAACAGAGAGCAGTTAAGAATTCATAGTGTTGCATTATTTTTTTAAAACTCTGTAATAAAATATTATTTTAAATTTTATTCTAACTTACTAATGAAAAGAAATATTGTACTGTTATACCAGTTAAAATGAACTTTTTAACTAAAGTTTTTAATTCGTTGCTTGAAAGCCAGTTACTTTTATTGCAAAGATTTTAGTATTTTACTGTTTTGGTCTCAATCCTAACATGCATTCATCTAAGCAACAATGCATTCAGTTTTGGGATAACATTAAGAACATACATAAATTTTCAATTTTTATTTCAAATTACCAAAATTGAAAAGAATAAGACTCTGAATAACCTCAATGAAAAATATTCAACCAAATTTAAAGGAGGAAGAAATATATCTCTTGAAAAGTTTCAAATTAATCATACTGAAATGATTTCAATAAAATTTTACATGTTAACCAAAACAGTATAAAAGCGCAATCAATATTTCTTTTGAGAATAGTCTATCCTTTTAAAGTCCCTTAATTATTGACACTTATCACTTAGTACATGAAAAATCAAAATATGATCTTATTGTATCATAAATTGAGCTTTTAGTTGCTTATTGCTTACCTCAAAAAGAAAAAAAAGTGAAAAATTAGAAAAAAAATCTGTAAATAATTCAAAATTTTTAAAACATCGATACTTTAAGGTAAATAGTTCAAAAGTAAGGTAAGTATATAGTTTAATCAAGAAGATCTAAAAGCTAACAAAAAAAAGAGTATTACATTTACCAGTTTGAGATTCATACTTAGAAAAATTAGTAATTGGTAAATATGAACTCAAAGTATTTGGAAAAAATATTTTTCTACATTAAAAGGTTATATTATTACGCATAAAAATATCATTAACCGAGATGTAATATTTAAGTGAAAGTCTTAAGAATTACTTCAGCTTGATAAATATAATATGATAAAGAGAAAGCTACGTATTTCTGTTATAAGAAATAAAATTTTTATTATTTTTATTTTATTTCCTTCTATTAAGACCTTTATTTCCGCTTTTAATCATGCGTTTCTTCATAAAAAGTTAATTCTGAATATCATAGATTATTTCTTAAAATAAAACTTAAAAAATTTAAAGTACAATAATAAATACTTCGTAATAAATATTTCGCAGTGAAGGAGGCAAAGTTTCTATTTTCTTTATATTCCACTAACAACATTTAAGAATTCATAAAAACGTACATCATTGAAACATTTTACAGCGTGCCTTGTGAATGAAACAATTTCCTTTCAACAATAGTAGTTTAAAGACAAAACTATGTTATTGAATTTGTCTATACGTATTTAATTTTTAATTTTTTTTTTACTTTTAATGTATGTAAAAACTTTTCCAAAACAAATAACAAAAACTTTTTTTAAAATATGTAAAAATAGAATGTGTCAAATTATGAAAATTATTTATATAAATTCCCAATCAACAAGTATCTAAAACCTAAATTTTTTTTTAAAAAAAATTAAACATGTTTTGAAACAGAAAAATATGTTCAAATTGAATATATACTACACGACACTGAAAATATAGCTCCATGAAGAAATACTTAGAAAATATGCAAATTTCATGGTAGGCGCCCGTCACCGAATTATACGAATGAAGGGAAATGAACAGTTTTCCAGCGCAAGTTGAGGATGACATAAAGGAAGAAAGATATAGAACGTTCAATTTTCTTGCCGTTATTTCTGCTTTGGAAATCATCGCAGAAAATTTGTTCTTGTCTCAGAGGACAGGTGTAACAACAGAATATGTCAGACCGTAGTTCACGGAAACAGTTACAGCAGTTACACAAGTTTACGAAGGGAATGGTGATCGGAGCTAGAAGGGCAGTTTGGTCCATACTGCAAATCTCAGCTGACACACACCTGGACGCGTACTCAGAGCATCGGCTGTAGCAAAGACGGTTGGAAGGAGGAAATTTGGCAGGATTGAAGGTATCAGTATAGCCAGATTGGCGTCATCACGTGGGGATCGAAACATGCGCAGACAAGCGGGGGCGGGCCCTGAAGCTACTTAAACCTACATTCGGATGGATGTTCAAGACCCATTGGATGTTCTCATATCACCAAAAAACCATTTTCCATCGATTGACTGCCGGGGGCCTGTATTCATGGAGTCTATTAAGAATATTACATCTGACTCCACAACATAGACGCCATCATCTGCAATGGTGTCTGAATCATGGACGACGGAATGACACAGGGTCGTGTTCTCCAAAAATTACGTTTCTATTCCTCCAATGATAGTCGCCGCATATGTGTGGGGTTTCGACGTGGGGACAAGAAGAATAAGGCAGCAATTGTTGAGATGCGATAACGCGGTATTATGGTTTCGGGCTCAATTGCGCACGATTCCGAATCACATCTAGTTCGTATTGAGGACATTAAGACGGCCCAACGATGGACATTAAGACGAATTATGTGCTACAGCCGATGATACTCATTTATATTCAGGGGATGGCCAATGCCTGTTATCACCAGGATAACGCCCAACCGCACACTGCTCACAGTAGCCAACGTGCTCTGCAAGGTGCTTCAATGACTATCCTTCTCTCTTGATCTTTCACCAATTGAACATATTCGGGACGTGATTGGACACCATTTGTAGACCATGCCACTGCAACGTAAAAAAGATGAAATGTAGCAAATAGTTGGCAGGAATTTAGAGCCATTCCTCAGGACGCCATCCGTACTCTAATTAACTCTGTACCTAAACGTGTTGCTTCGTGTATCGCCGTCCACAGTGGTCCTACAACCTACTGAGCCAACGCAGTTCTCTCTCGGTATTATCTATATTATTTCGAAGTAAAGATTGCTTTTCTTTTGTTGCTGTCTTTCTCTCGGTTTGCCGAGTTTCATCAATTTCTGACCATTCCTTTTTCGTGTTGCATTTTCAATGTAGCGAAGTGTAAATGTAGAATAAAATATAAATCAAAAAGGTAATTTATAATCGTTTACAGATGTAAAACTAATTCGATTAAAAAAATGAAACGATAATCAAAATTATGAAAAAATACAAGACAAATATCCGAAATTCGATTATTAAATCCTGTATTAATACACACACACACAATGTCATCTAAAAAGACGAAAATGGGCTATTTATGATCCCATGTTTGTCGTTCAGCGCACCAGAGTGTCATTGTTTAGGGATACCGAAGTAATGACCGCCGTACTGACAGTAGACACTGCAGAAAGCGTTATCGCACCGTTGGAGCAGATACTGGACAAACTGCAAACGTCAAATTACTGACTAATGATCCATGGTAAGGTTTGCAGTTTTCAAGGTCACTCTCATAGTATGTATGCCTTCTCGGGCTTTAGATCCTGTAAGTCGTTCAGTATGACCTTAGCAACCAATTTATTCCATATTCGCATGACAGTGGTTTAATTCCGACCAGTACAGCAGATGATATCAGGGAACGATAGTCTACTCTCACGAAAGGCAACCATCCTGCCACTATCGATGCTTGCTGGTAAGCATTTCTTCTTTTATTCCAGACATAACATGATATTCTGAGCAAATTTTGACCAAACAACGCGCTATCAGGATATGATATCCTCTACATAACTTTACATTTATACAGTGCTTCAGATGTCGTTTCTCCTTCCTGCGGAGTGTAAATGCTTTGAATATTAATCATTTGCATATCCTAACCTCTTCTTCCTTTCATCTGATTTTGACGTTCGTCAGATCGTTTCTGTCTGGTTTTGCATTTTTAGTGGCTAGTATATATATATATATATATATATGTAGAATCCTAATTACAGAAAGGTGGTACATTGCTCGTTGTTTGTTTATGTCTAGAGGATTTCTGGATTGAAAGATAGGAATTTTTAGAAGATGAATGAGGTCACAAAGTAGAGATCAAGTTCAAGGTGCCATCTAGTGTTAAAAGGCGTCTCAAAATGTAAACATCCCCCCATATATATACGGGTGCACGCGAAAAGAATACCATAACATTATAATTATTTATCAAAGTTATCGTGAACTTTGGATTGTTACTGAAAGTGATCGAGGGAGAAATTTTATTTTTATTTACTATTGTAATGACTGCTCTGTGCATATTGACCATCTAGAGTTATACATTTCTCTTGGAGAATCTTGAACTATCGAATCCCATCATTGGAGGAATTAACAGTCTGAAATCCATATTTTTCACTCTACGATTTCTTTCAATCCTCTGCTTCCCTATTTTTAAAGTATCCGTACACCTTTAAAACGTCATTTTTATCAAACTTTTCAATTTTCTAATTTTAATGTCAGTTTAAAACTTAAGTCCTTTTCTTTCTAATAGTGTTTGAATTTTGCTTATATCTTATTTAGAATTGAAGTTATAGAGATTTGAATTTTACTCGGTAGCTAATTTTAATTGCATTTGAAAGTTTGTTTTTGATTTTTCTCAAAATGAGTTTTCTCGACATATTCACATATGGCAACACAGACATCAGAAAAAGTTATGAACCAAATTAATTTAAATTTTGCACATATCTTCTTTATATAGTTTTTAAGAACACCTGTGACATTGGGCTATTCGCGGTTTATCCTCACTAAATTTGGGGACTTTTAATTAAGATTGCTTGCTTTTGCTAAGCAATATTTGCCCAACCAAAAATGAAATTTGATTTTGGTAAAACAAGTAGAAATGAAGTAAAGCGATAGAGTTAGGAAATATATAAACTCCGACTGAGTATCGCGATAGAGAGGTTGAAGAAGTCGAAAGAAGTGGAAATAGAGGTTGAAGTAAGAGGTTGGATAAGAAGTTGAGTGATTCAAGAGATTTAGTTATTTCTGTGTTCAACAATTGTTCCAGTCTGAGTTGCAGTCGAGGAAGGCTTAGTGGTAAGAGTCAGTTAGATTATTATTGGTAGATAGAGTTAAGGCAGTAAAACTCTTATCTGGGAGAGCATTCATAATTGTTGTTATATTAAGAAGCAGTTAATAAATTACGTAATTATTGTTCTAATGTCTCTTTGATTGACTTATTGATTCTTAGTGTTTAAACATTGAGTTTAGCTATGGCACAAGAGGTAAGCCGGAAGGGGCAGTCGTCTCACACCTACTATTTCCATGGTTGTAAAATTCATACGTTTTTAGTTACAAAGGTGGGAATCATGTAATGTTATAACTTTTTCTTGATTTTTTATTGTTATTTAACTCGAAACTCAATAAAAGTTGTAGTAATATGTTTTTCATCATGAAAGTAATACCCTCCCCAAAAAATGTTATGATGAATAAGATAAAATTTACAGAATAATGATTTTTTTGTTTACTTTTGAGTTATAAGCGTTATTCTGATTGTCAATTTATGTACTATTTTCCCCATGTTTTCGTCTCCAAAATTTTTTTTGAATTAAAAGCAGATTATTAAATGTGTTTTTCATAGTTTTAGGATATATTTTAGCATTAAAAATATTTTGATAGCAAATATCAATGTATTTCAAAAAATTTTCTCCGTAGATGTATGGATACCTTAATATTACAACATTAACAACATAATGATAATTGAATATTGAGAATGAATTTTATCCAGATATTTCTATTATTTCTTAGAAATAATCGAAACGTCTACGGTACTTACATGTATATATATATATATATATATATATATATATAAACACACACGCACACACACACACACACACACACATATATATATATATATATATATATAAAGAGAGAGAGAGAGAGAGAGAGAGAGAGAGAGAGACAAAAAATATTTAACTGTACTTCTAAAAAATATCATATTAAATGAAAAACACTGTATCGTTGGTTTAATTATTTTCGTTTGTATAATTTTCAGTTGTCATTTTATTTTATATAGTAATTAATAACTTATTAAATGTAAATTTAGTAATTTAATATATGCCACCTTAATAATGCGTTTTCTCATAACTCATGCATGTTAATTATATGTTTTTATGTTTTAATTTTGAATTTGGTCTTCTTTTAGCTACTATTCAATTTTAAACGTGCGTTTAAGGATTTGAAATTTCAGTTTAATAATTTATCAAATTTTTCCATTGTATGAAGAACTGTCAAAACAATTCTTATGGATTAGCAAGTGTTAATGATCTGAAGTACTTAAGAATTTAAATCCAAATTATAAGGAATGTATAGGTTTGTCTGATAAAAGTATCATGAGATGTGTTAACTAGTTTTAGAAGGAAAATGTACAGTTTCATTTTTTCGGAATCAGTTCTAGAAAGAATTTAAAAATGTAACTTAAAAATACCGGTAATTATGTCTCTAAGTATAATATTGATAAGAAACGGTTTAAGCATTTTATATGTATGCATATTATAGCATTATTTTTAAAAAAAGTTCTTTGTTTTTGCTTCTACATGATAAAGTATAAAAATCGAATATTACTTTTTAAATCACTATTTACCAGAATATATATTGCCTTTATTGAGAGATATACCTTAATATCTCTCCATAATGGTAATCCTTCCTTCAAGAAATAGTGCTCCCTAATATTTAAATCCATTAAATGCATCTTGACGTATACTAGAATGTTTACAGAAAGGGAGGATGCCAAAGTTCATTGCTTCTTAATGTTATATAAACTAAGTTTGGAAATGAGGTTGAGTAATCTAAATATTAGTGTCAAGAATTTGGTAACAATTTGATGGTCGTTTGATTTGGTTAAAATAATATCGCATTCTAAAGCTAGTCAAGAGTTGTTGGAGATCGCATTCGATTAGTTTGAATCGTGTTCACATAAAAGAAGAAAATTTTAATCTGGGTTATCATCCTTCTAAAACATTCTTCTAGGAGGACCAGTTAAATTAACTTCACAGTAATAATTATTTTACTAAACAATATTTAATGTAAATAGGAATGATTATTGGACTTCTATCTCTCTGAAATAAAGCTAGCCATGATGCATTCCATCTCTTAACTATACAGTATAAACCGAATTTCAATTATTCCTCTTTCTATAAAAATTTATTCAAATCATATCATGCTCTCCTCATTTGTTTCATATTAGTTTTCATACTGACAGAAATGCGAAAATTTAAAAATAAGATCAATCTTAAAACCCACAAAAATTAATTAATTAATTAATTTCTTCTTTTTAGATATATAATTTTGAATTAAATTCTCATTTTCAGTTCACACAGTGAGATTATTTTAATAATGTATGTTGATAAAGTCTAGACTTGAGTTTATTGAATTAACTATAATTTGTCCAGAATTTAAATACAAATTAAGTATACTGAAGTTTTTGGTAAATATAAAATTTAAATAAATTATAGTATAATAATTTATACAAATTGACAAAAAAAGAAAAATGGATACTTATTTTAGAAAAAACATATTAATTTGTTAATAATGGGAATTAAATAATGAATTACATCTAAAATAGATCTGCAATCTAATGATTATATTTTTAGTCATTATATAGGGAATCTAACCAGACATGTTACAGTTCAATATATAAGGTGATCAATTTAAAAAATTACCCATTTATTTTTTTCGTAATTACTGCATTTATAATATATGTAGCAAAACATTCAACATCATTATTTATTTAATATATCTATATTTAATGGGTTGTATCGATTTTTTTTTACTTTCTAAGTGCAAAAACACGTTTTTTAAACTTAAATTCGGGTGAACATCATTAGTAATTTTTAATCCGATTCTGCACAAATGGTTTGAGAGAATCATATGCTTCCTTCAACATTTTTATTTATTTATATTTTTTAAAGCACATTCCGTAAGATCATAAATGACAGTAATAAGAAACACCTGCATAAACTAATTCCTTGAGTTTAATGAATTCCGAAGAATATCTGAACATAATGGAAACCTTTATTGTTTCACTTACAATACGGGACAGTTATTTCTGGTTTCAGCAAGACGGGGCTAATCCACACCTGTTAAACCTAACAATGAAATTCCTTGATGACCGTTTAATTTCGATAGGCCCGTGGCCCCTGAAGTCACCAGACCTCACCTTTTTAGATTTTTGTGTGGAGTTTTCTCAAAGATAGGGCTTTCTAGAGAAGTCTTGCAAACATCGATGAATAACAACAAATTATAACCGAAGAAATCTCGTGAATAACACCAAAAATAATGCAAAGTGTGTTAAAATACTTGGTACAACTTGAAAATGTTTGCATTCAAAATGGTGGTGAACATATTCAACATTTGCTGTAAGGAATGATAATGTAAAAAAAATATTGAAATAAATTATGTTTTTCAAAAAAAATTATCGCAGGATTAATTGACATTGTGCATCTCCATTTCTGTTTTACCTCACAAATAAAGTTATAGCAGTCCAACAGTGTTGGAAATTGTCTCCGACACTTAAACAAGGTTCAAACAATTATTCTTCAGTGTTAGAATAGTTACCACATTTGTCAGATTTAAGGTTAATAGGAAAAACCAACGGGTATTCTTTTAAATTGATCATCCTGTATAACCAAAGCAGCTTAAAAAAGCGAAATTGCAAATATAAATATTTCTTGGAACATAAACTTAACTAATCAAATCTGTACTATATTAACTGCTTTTTTCTGGTCTTGAAACTACTCAATATATTAAACCCATTAAGTACAGATGATTTCACTGTTTAATTTAGAAAAAAGATCAAAGGATTAAGAAGTAGAATTGATATATTAAAAACTTAAAATAAGATTATTTGAAACAATAAAATAAATCTAAATGTGTCCTTCAGAAACAAAATTATTTTTAGAAATATGTATACCACGTTACATGTGTCTTGGTAGACAATGCAACAGAATTTTTTTAAAAATAATAATGATAATGAGTTGAATATTAAAGTAACTATATAGTCAGCTAAATGATAAAAACGTAATCTGAAACAGAAAAAGTATCATAATAAAAAAATATAAATAACTCTAAAAATTAATAAAAACCCTTACTATAAAAACTTGAATTATTACTAATGAACATATAATATTTATTTTAGACGTATTAAAAATAAATAGATCACTTTATTTTCTAACACATTACATATAAGTTAATCAATGATTTAAATACTAATCTATTAAAGTATATATATCAGAGATTTCTAATAAATTAATTACGTGAAACACTTATAATAAAATATTTCTATTGATAATTAAATCGGTATTGTGCAATATGGAAAAAAATATTTTTGTTCTTTGTAATATATTTTACATTGCTGGAGGAAATACCATTTGAGGTATCTTCACAGGAAAAATGTTCTATTAAAATCAGGTCTGGTGAACGTGGAGACCATTCTTCGAAACCACCATACCAATTATTTATACATCGAATGTCTCTACCTGGTACAGCTTCAAATGTGATGCTTTATACGAATGCATACCTTTCTAATGGAACCAAACATTCCGTAGTTGAAGCAACGCTAGGTTCACAACAAAATCAAGTATTAAGTCCAACAGAAGTTCTAAATATTTAGCGACCGTTAGCGTACTTTATGAAAATACTGGTTTAATCAGAATTTTGTTGTAAATTCCATACTAAACATTAATGGAAAACCGCATTTGATGTCGGACATCGGCATTCGTTGACCGCAGTAATGGATGCTCTGCCTATTGTACATTTCAATCCGCGAAAAACATGCCTTATCAGTCTATACTGTACCTTCCAAATTTGTTGCATGGCCTTATTCTGATTCATAACAATGTTGCACCATGCGTAACGTTTCTCTACATCACTGTTAAGTTTTTGTGCATGAGGAGATTACTAGTATGGATGAGTACTAATTTGCATAACATTTTGAAAGTGCGACTTTTTATAGGCAACATTTATCATTTATCTCTCTTGTGCTGATATTCAGTTATATATCAAGGTGTATGATTATATATCTTCTGGTTGTATTTGCTGTCTTGCCTTAGCTTGTATGCTAGAACGAGGTCAATTATACATATTCTGTCTCCATTAAACGTTCCATAATCTTTAGGATCGCTTTCACTAAATGGTGTAGATACTTCATGGGAACATTACCAATGCAATTGTGCTGCTGATCTTGACATGCGGCCACATTCATCGTATATTCGAACCATCACACAACATTCCTTTTTTGAAAATCGTTCCACGATGTTAAACTTCAACTTACAAACCCGAAGAGATATCTCTTTTATAGTTTACTCAATTGAACAGGTGTGACGTTTCATACGTATTTGCTAAAGCAGAAATTTAACACATCAAGAGCATGATGGGTTCTTTATCTAAACTTTTACTTTTTACTTTTCATCTACATCAAAATTTTCTACTCGAATTCTTTCTTCGTTATATTTATTATTAGTATTATTTCTTAAAAATATGCTCTATTATCTTTTTACGCGATAAATTTTAAATTTAGATTCAATGCAAAGCATTGCGCTTTCAGAATTTTTTTAAAATTTTTTTTTTTTTTTTTTTTTTTTTTGAATTTTCAAGTAGCATCTGATAATATACTCAAATATTTTAAAGATTAGGTTTTGTATATAAAAAAAAATTTCATTTCATAATAGTAATAACATTATCCAATATTTTATTTTATTGAAGTTCTAAAATATATATATACATATATTTTAATTTCAATTTTATTATATTTTAAAAAAAATAATATGCACCTATTTGAAACTCACTACAAATTAAAATGTTGAAACAAGTTATAAAGTTTTCCTTCAAGGCTGGCAGGCATATTTCTAACTCAACTACTGCAGTTATGACATATATGTTAGACTTTTTATGTCAAATCGCCTCAACAGTTTAGATAGTATTCTAACAAGTAGCAAACATTGAAGAAAATGCAAATAATTCTTCGACGCCGAAATGGGTGTCGATATCGGAAACTCATTTGCACGTGTCTGCGCTTACAAAAATATTCCTTGGAAAATTAGTTATTGCTTCTTCAAAAGGAGAAATGGAGAAATTTGAAAAGCAATCTGAAAAAGAATAGCATTCCAGTTTCTTTAACTTTTTCCTCTTTCACGCATTTTTTCTAACTTAAATGTATTTCATTGATGGTAGAAAGTGCGATATGAGATGAGTAAGTGGTGGAAAGGGAAATTGAAGCTTAAAGAATTTGTGGACTCAAAGTTAATTTCGAATGCAAAAAAAAAAAAAAAAATCTCTATTTTCCATAACATTACAAAAAAGGAAAATAATAATATTAGTTTTGTTACTTTTTCAAATTTCTTCCATAATAAGGTTAAGAATTTCTTTCCCTGCCTTTCCTTTGGATTTCTTTATTTTTACAGATTTGCACGGAAGGCTTGAAAGATAGTGTCAGGAAAGTTTACGTTTGCGAGGAAGAGCTGAGAGGCGATAATTTATTCGATAAAATGGCTTCAGGAATGTTTTGCTGCTTGTAAGCAATTAATTATTTCTAACAGTTAATTAACGCGTTTCTAATTTATTGCCATTAACGATGTTTCTGAGAAAAATTAAAATGGAATATTTCACCATGAGGTTACATTAATTTTGAGTTTTCATATGAAAATTGCTTTAAAATAACCATTAAAATGTGTTTGTTTTGAGCGCTCTATTTATCAGAAACTTTTCATGAACGTCGCGAAAATATTTTATTTTCAGTAGGAGTAAAGTTTGTTTTTTAACTTTTGAGTATATAAAGTTTTAACGTTTGTAATGGAAACACATTTTTCATATGATTCAAGTAATCGAGTAGTTAAAATTAAAATGAAATGTATTAAGTAATAAATATAAAAATAAATGGTTGTAGTTATGATTTATATTAAAATTGCAAACTATAAATTAAGTGCTAACAACACTGTATTATTAGAACATGTATTGCAAATATGTTAAGATAAACTTTTTTTTCATTTACACTACGTTATGAAATTCTAAGTAAAATATAACATTTGAGAAATTTTGAGTTTTTATATATATTATTTGTGAGGATCTTAAAAGTACTTAAACTGAAGAGAAATTGCTAATCATAATTTCATATTTACAGTCATAATACAATTTTTCTCTTAATTTATATATGACTGTGTTAAGACGCACATCATTGTAAAAATGAAACATTAAATATATACATTATATGAAATAACAGAATTTTTTATTATATTAAAGTGCTTGTTTTGGTAATAAGCAAACAATAAACAGTTTGAATTTTACTAAAAATTACAAAAAATTAATTTGGTTTCATGCAAGTTATATCGATAGGAAGCTATATTTAGTATGATTTATGGGTACATTTCAATAAATATAAATGTTATTGATCTGAATTTTCTACTGATTGATGGATTTTTAAGATGCCAATAATGTTCTCAAATCCTTTAATTCAGTAAGCATATAAACTCTTCAAGATATAAAATTATATGCATGAAGATCTTTAAGTACAAATGGGTATTTATATATTCGTATTTAGGTATACAAATAGGTATTTATACATTCGTATTTAGGTATACAAATAGGTATTTATATATTCGTATTTAGGTATACAAATAGGTATTTATATATTCGTATTTAGGTATACAAATATGTATTTATCGTTA
The DNA here is from genome assembly GCA_019974015.1 of Nephila pilipes. Classification (NCBI taxonomy): domain Eukaryota; kingdom Metazoa; phylum Arthropoda; class Arachnida; order Araneae; family Nephilidae; genus Nephila; species Nephila pilipes. The sequence continues at coordinate 179,752 of BMAW01037947.1, read as the reverse complement.
TTCGTATTTATATCTCCGTTTTCTTTGTTCCAACACTATCTGGTAGATGGCTCTACAATATATTATCCGCCATGTTAGCGCAATGTTTTTAGTATTGCTATGATCATTTTCTTTTAATATTGTAGTCTACTGTGTGTTACTGAATAAAATTTTTTCCTCCTTATTTGTATCATGTTTTGATATGTTTGTAGTTCATTGGGATTGATTGGTTGTTTTTTTATTAAATTATTTTATGGGTTTTTTGTTGTTTCCTTTGTTTAATTGTATCTTTGAATTTGTATCGGTTTTTTTTAAATAAAATGTCCATAGGTTTAGTCTGGCCATTAATTAAGGAACAACCTAGCTAATCAGTCTACAAACTTTTACAAAATTAATTATATTAAAATCCAATTCCTTTGCTTTTCTTCAGTATTTCGAATTTTCAATTCATCTACCTTTTTTGATATTTTAGGTAGATGTTAAATTAATTTTTCGTATAATTTACTTTCTTTCGGATGTTTCAAGAGTAAATAATGTTTTCCCTTGTACAAATAAATTTGTATTTGTATTTTTATTCATTTTTCTTTGTTTACAATGTTTCATTTGTACATTTATATAGATTGGTGTATATGATATGTTTTTAATCAATGGCACAGTAATGATTTCTTCCATTTTGTACTACTTTTTTTAATTTTTGAGATTATTTTCTAATTAGATTACGATTATTGTATTAGTCTTTATTTGCATTTAAATAACAAATCACATATACACACACACGGGCGCGCACGTATATATATATATATGAATGGAAGATGAGTTAGTCAAAATATACCACAATTTTATAGCAAGAAGCTATCTAAAAAGTCCACTATCATTATCAATCACTTCCCCTTTTTTTCATGAAATACATTCTAACGAATATCACTCAAATGCACCTTCTCTTCCGTTCTACTATACGGAACATGTTGGATTATAAATTGTACAGCTGCTTTTAGAGAAGTTACTTATAGGGTACATTTACAAAAACGGAAACAAAGGCTGACAAGGCTGACAGGGCCAAGCGTTAAACTTTCCATCATTGTCATGTTCCTCTAGTAGATATCATCACAACAAATAAATACATCTACTCACAAAAAAGTTTTCATTTATTACTTTACTCAGTTTAGGAATATAATTTTCGGATTTTATTTTTGAAAATTGTTATTTATGTACTTCCTCGAATTATTAAATAAATTGTAGATTTCAATATTATGTCTTATTATATTAAAATTATACTTAGGACTGGGTTTACAGGCTAATCTTAATGTTTAATCAGGAATTATTATTCATCACTCTTCATTTTAGTTGTTATATCTTAAATTATTCAAAACATGAAATTGTTTCAAAGGTATCACAGATTTTATCAGTGTTTTTATTTTAGTTTTGATTCACATTCCAAATAAAATTTACTCAAAAAATAAGAAATTTTAATGTGCATAAAAATGTTTTTACATTTTGGGATTACTTTCATAGTTACTTCTAAAAAAATAATGTGCTTTTAACAATGGTTTTATTCAAAAAATAATATATATTTAATATATTTTCGCAAACCAGTCTTCTAGTACATATATATATATATATATATATATATATATATATATATATATATATATATTCAAAATAATGAATATGTAAAATAAAAGAAACAATGAACACTTTAAATTAATTGAAATAGTCATGTCAAATTAAAATAAATAAGAATGATTTTCTTCACACAGTATTATTCAATTTCAAAGAGAATGATAGAACAGATTACAAATGCTTTTGGTATGCTTTCAAGACAGCTTACATATTTAAATTTTTTTATTTTTAATGTTGTTTACGTAACTGTCTAAAAACAATACAAATTAGATAAAAATGTTTCAATGCACTTTTTCAAAATGATTTATAAATGATTTGCTATGCATGTGGTGTAAAAATATATACTTCAATGTAATTAAATGCTCTCTCTTTACTTAACCTATAAGTAATAAATCACTAACCGTAAGTTTAAACATTATTTAAAGAAGAAACAAGAAAATAAATAAATAAAATCTTATTAAATTATTAAAAGTATCTGATTATTTTATATATTTCTTAGATGCACAATTTTTAACTTTCAGTTGGTTTTCAATTTCTAGAAGTATATCAGGTTATTGTTAATTTTTTCTGTCTTTTTTAAAACATTAATTATAAAAACGTGTTAATAAAATTCTTAACAAAAATTTAATTACTTTAATGAGATATAATAATGAAAGTCGATAAATTTAATGATGTTTCTTTAACTAAACAAACAGCCTTTTTTCTAAATTCTATGCGAAATCAATTATCTGCTTTTGATAGAGATGCAGAGTAAACACTTGATTATTTGAATGTTAAATATTGGGTACTTTGTTATATATTATGCTTTAACATATATTAGAAACGTTTCTTATTCATAAAACTCAAATTAATGTCATTTTATTCCGTAATAAAATATAACAATTGGGAATAATATTGATAAGGGGAAATATTTCATGCAATATTTTTTATTCAATCATATGGCAGAGACTAATGTCTATCTACAAAGTATAAAACTTATAAAGTTAAATTTATAAGGGATACTTTCTAAGACTTGCTCTCCAATATGATACGAAGATGTTTTTACTAATCGAAAACGATTTTTTTAAAAAAGGTTTTCTAATTTTAAATGACTAAACAGAAATTTCAGGGTTACTTTAGTTTATCTAAAAGCTAGAGACATATTTTTAAATGATATTATATCAATACATATTAAATCAAGGAATACGGGTTGTTTCTAAATTCATAAGGAAAATTTTAAAAGAAGATAGAAAATATCCAAAAAACCAAATTTCACCAAAAAATGCGCAAGTGGAGAGCAAATGGTGAACATCTAGACGGTGCTGTGATTGATAGCATAAAACGCGAGTTATCTTACACATTGTCATTTCAATTACGGATTTCAGATGGAATGGTGGTGTACAATAATCAGAAAAAGGTAATGGCTTCTGAAATCCATGATAGAAATGACGATGCGAAATAAGACTCGCGCTTTATTTTTTTCCCCATTACAGCGCTGTCTGGAGGTTCACCACTTGCTCTCCTCCTACGCAATGAATAGTGAGAACTTCTTGGCCAGATGTTTCATATTACCCCTTAAATTTTTGCCCATGATTTTCGGAATACCTAGTAAAAGTTATATGTAACAACGAAATAGAAGTCCTTTATAAATGAAAAGAAATTAAATAAATCTGGTAAGTTTTATGACAACATGAATGAAGATGTCATGTCTAAATTTATAAAAAATAATGATTCAATCTAAAGTCAGTTGAACAAATAATGCATCGTTACTGGTTTCATCAGTGACAAAATTATTAAAGTATGGATTTAAAATAAATTAATAAAATTTTATCTTCAAAATATTTTTCCCATAAAACATACAAATACTTTAAAATGTTGAGAGGACAAATTGGAATATAAATTTATTCGAGTAAATAAGACATTTTAATGCTTTCAAAATGAAATAAATATTAATTAAAATGATGTTCCAGCACTAGAGATTCTATGTTCACCTATTTGTCAGACAGAAAAATATGCTTGAGAGATACTCTCTGATTGTTTTAAACAAACAATTAAGTCATCAAAGCACACTAAAATGGTCCCCAAGCATGGGTGGAAATTAATTTTAATTTAAAGAACAACAATTGTTGGATAAGCTGGATGAGATAAAATATTTTTCAGAAGTGCTTCTGAAGTTTCCTAGGTAAAATTTGCAAAATGTGAGTGAGTGTTATCAAGTTGAAAAATATTCATTTCTTACCCTTTGCATACTACTGAGCATTTTCACTCAAAGGTTTCGTTAATCTTGCTCAACTGCTTCTTCTAGGATTCCGAATCGATTATCTGATATATTTGTTACATTATATAGTAGAATGAATTCTTTGGCTCCCACCAAGTTCGCAACATAATTTATAAATATTAAATTTCTAATAAAACTAGTACACAAGATCTCAATCATGCATTCGATTGTTTCGAATTTATGTTTTTCGTGGAGATTCGATTCTTTTAATATTATGTGTAGTTTGACTAAAAAAGCATTTTATTTGTTTTTTGTCTTTGAAGCCACAATTCACTTGCGAGTTTCGGAATCCTAACGTCCTTTTCTTTAAATTCTTATTAAAAAAGAATTACTAGAATTTCAGCCATTTCCTTAAAAAAAACTTGATAAACATGGTAAAAACTTGAGAAAAAAAAACATGGATGAGCTATAAAAAAATAAAACTTGAGAAACATGGATGAGCAACTTTAAATCCAGCAATAAAATCCCAATGAGTCTGTAAAATAATAGCTGTTATATCTTAAGTATTTTTGTGTATTTCTAACACTTCTATATATATATATATGTGTGTGTGTTGTGTGTGTTTGAAGTTTTTAAATAGGAATATTGTTTCGCAGGACTATCCTTAACTTTTTAAGAATTTTTTTTCTATTTCAATTTTTCTTTTAACAATATTGAGAAATAAAATTAGCAGCAGACGCTAAGATTTTTGGACTACTTTGATAATTTTTATGAACCAGAAAATTTTATGTTAAACTCTTAAGCAAATGTCCCATACTTATGTTTAAACGTATTAACACTTTTAAATTTTAATGTTTTTGAAGTAACCCACAAGATGGAGAAGATAACAGAAGCTCGTATTACGATTTAATTCTTCCTTATGAAAATTACAGTGCCCTCCAATTTCATAATGAAATGATGGCTGTTCACTTAAATAATAGGCAGTCACATGACTCTGCTATGAGAAGGGAAGAGATATATCGATTCATTGATTTAATTAACTTCACACTAGAAGCAACACGAAGACTATTGGCGACAAACCTTGTAATTCTTAACCTCGGTTAAGTAATGAGGACGAAATCATAGAAACGGATAACATCAGATAGAATAGAAACTTTCAACCTCTTCGCATTTCCTGAAAATACTATCTAAGAAATGAAAGACTGTTATTCACGGATGATGCTACCTCAATGAAGAAAATGCAAAATTTTATCCTATTATACCAAAGAGAAATTATCAATATGATCATGAACGATACTGATGTTAGTTTTGTTAGTTAGAAGTAAATCATCACAAAATATTAATCGCGTATAAAGGATGCAAATACTGTGCGTTCCACAATCACCGACTTTTTTCTGAAAGTAAATACTTTGGCGGGAAGCTTCAGGAGAGGTGTTGAATCTTTAGGAGTAAGTTTAAGAAGTTGTTTTTTTGGACACTTGGTAACTATGGATAGATCTTGGTTCTATCAACAGGTCCCAGAGAGCAAAGAGATGAGCAGGAAGTGGAAACAAAGCAAGTAACTTTTTCCAAGAATGCTAAAGTGCAGAAGTTTACAGAGAAATGCATTTTTTCCGTTTTTGGGACATACCTAGCGACATATTAATAGACAACCAGGAAAAGTAAAAGAGCAATGGTGGTACGGATAAATCGATATTGCTAAACAAACCATGTGATGCTCTGATCAAGAAACGGCGCACTGATTATTAAAGGCATACGTCTTCTTACCGACTAGGCACCTGTTCGTTGATATCAAAATGGGGTCAATGAATCAAACCAATGTGGCTTAGCCATATCTACCTCTCATCCTAGGAACCATTTTGTTTTTCCCAGAACTCAAATTACCTTTGTCAGCTCTGAGGTTCGACAGCGCAAATGATAATATTTAAGAAATAAATTAAAAGTTTTCGACAAAATTTGCTGAGTTCTACATTGACAGTATGCAATAGGTCAGAAAACACTAAAATAAATGTAATAATCCTGATGATGACTATATGAAGAAGTCTTAAAAGTTAACAAATAAAAATTGATTTTCTATCTCAATTATAGTAGTAATAATTAAGGCTACTTAATATTGCAATTAAACTAATAACATAATGAAAAAAAGAAACCAAAGCAAGTTTACAGATCTGAGTTTATATTTTCTTATTATTCGAGATAATGATATTAATTACAAGCATATTGACATTAGAAATTTAATGCCGAGGACAGCTTGAGAATCCTAGAATAAACATATTTCTTATGACCATTAAAATCAGAAATATTTATTTATAAAATTATTTATCAGTATTCTACTGCTTAAGACTATTTATATTCCAAACGGAGATTCAGAGTCATATATAACTTGGAGAATGCATATCCATTCAACTATTCTCCCGTTGTAACCACAAACCAAAATAAGAACTAAGCAAACAAAAACAAGAAATTCACCTTCTTTGGAATGGCTCATTGATGGTTTGCGGGGAAAGGAACAATTTCATTTCGTTTGCAACCGCATCTTTTTCAAACACACATGTTCTAACAAAAAAACAAGAGGTCCCCGATACATTACCAGACACGCTTTCACAAATCAGAGAGGCAGCGACCATCCTAGAGAAGTTTGTATAAAAACAAGTTAAGAAAAAGACAGCATGGGTCGGAATCTTCTTCCCTCCCCTCAATTGATTCGCTTTTGTATTCTTCTCGGATGGTTCCATCCCCTGCATTCACCCCACGCATTCGCCAGAAAGCCAAACGAAATTGGCGAAGGGGTGTTGAGAACTTCAATCAAAAAACAGTTCACGTCGAGTCTCGTTTAAGTCACTTCTATGAAAGGACATGGGTTACCGATAACAAATAAATGTTTTCCGAAGACATTTCGATTGTCCTTGCTTCATGCTTTCACTCTTTTCAAAATGTTCCATTGCAAAAGTTTAATTGAATATATATATAGAGAGAGTTAAAAATGTTAGTAAAAAGTAAAATATCTACTTTCCTTTTCAATGCCGTTATGATAAATTTTGATTAAGAAACTAATTTCATTTTAGAGAATTATAATAATTTAATGACCCAAAAATTATATTTTTTGTTCAGATACCTAATATCTCATATAAAGAACTGAATGAAATAAATGATATTGTGAGGAAATTCTAATTTTTAAAATATGAATCTAAGGAATGAAAATTTTTACAAGTGTCTCAATCCGTTCTTCTTCATTTCTTCTTACTTACTAGGAAAACTTTCAAAATAATATTTTCATTATTATAGTATAATTTTTGAAAGTTGATTACTAATATAAATACATGTATAGTGGTGCTTACACACTAATGCTTTCTTTTTCTTACATTTACAGATAAAAATAGTGAGAATTTAATTTCTGAAACTACATTTGAGGAGATAAGTTTAATCACTTAAATGCATGTGAAAATGATAAATATTTTAATGCATGAAATTTTTTAACTGCATTGAAATCAAGATTGCTTAATGACAAAAACGGATTTTCAACATACAAGAACAAAGAAGCTTAAACAGAGGAGAAAATTAACATTTTATGAAAATAAATGTAACTACAATTTTAAATATTTTTCTGACATTAATATATTGATTCGTTAATCAAATTGAAAAACAGCGTAAGAATTAATTAATTATTGTGTAAAATGGTATCATAATATTTTAATTATTTATTATTTATTTTTAATTCCAGAATATCTTGACTGCAGAAAATGGGCGTACAGTTCAGAAGTCCTCTCTTTGTAAACTTTTTCATGAAATCATAATGACGGTAAATCTCTTACTTGTTTACGTGTATCTTAAAAAAAATTACTTGTTATTGTACAAGAAATAGTTTCATTTCTGTCTGCAAAGTGCATCTGATGCAAGGAATGCTAAAAATGTTTTTGTGATTAATGCAGATATAAAAACTGTTTAGCAATTGGATTGAATTTTCACATCATATAAAACATGATTTTTCATTCTTTGCGATATTAATATAACCTCAATTATTACTTTCTTGAAAAATAAGGGAAAGATTTAAAGTTGAGTTACAATTTTATTGAATGTGTAACTATCTTATTCGAATCGGTTCTAATTATGGGGTCTCATCATATGTTAATCAATTTTGCATAAATTTATGGAAGTATAAGGAACATTCATACACTTAGACTTTCACATACAGTTTTTTTGAAAATATATGCGTAATTTTCAGCAAATTTAAAGAAAATTGAAAAGAAAAAGAACCTTTATAATGCAAAAAGAAATTACTCTACCAATGTTACCTAGCATAACACCTCTAATAACAGAATTGTACTTTTTTAATTTCAAAAGATTTTTTAAAAATCATGCTGCTTTAGTAACTTAAATTATTTAAAAAGAATTTCTTATATAATTAATTTATTCTATATTCAGAAGGAAATTAAAATTTCAGTTGGTGGATTCTTGTCATTTTGAAATTTTTCTTCAAATAGTAGGAGATATAATTTATTCGATTTTTTTAATTCAATATCTATCACATAATTATAATGTGACTTAGGTTACAAGCGTAAAAGATCTCTATTTGTCTGTTATTGATAAATGAAATAATTAATAAAGCAACTTTACTGACAGATTATATGTGGTTATTGTTCTTATTATATATATATATATATATATATATATATATATATATATATATACATATTCATACATAGAATTACTGGTTAAGAAGCATGAAGCGTAAAGTCGTTGATTATCGTTGAAGTAAATGCTAAATGTTTATGAAAAAAAAAAAAATTGTTATTTCACGAAAATATAGAAATGCATTAAAAAATCTTTATCAGCGTTTTCTCTCTAGTCAAACTTTTCTTATTGAAAATTGCAACAAATAAATACACCTAAAGTACTATATTTACAACAAATTGCAGCAAATTATAGACAATATCTGAAAGGTAATTATTCTAGCATTGGCAAGCTTACATATTTCCTTTGAAATCATTGAAACTTCAATATAAATGTTTCTTAAAATAAAAGTTGTTGCCTTTTTATGGATGAGAAAAATAAGAAATAGAAATTTTGGAATTATTAATAATAAATAAATAATGTTAAAATCTTTTATGAACAAGAATAGCTCCTAAAAGTTCATTTTGAACAATTTAAAATAATGACTCTCCATTGATTTAAACAATTTATATTGAATCACCAGCTAATTTTATCTATTATTTTGTTACATTTGAAAGAACGCTTCTAAGAAATAAAAATCATAAGAATATGCAGATTAATGTTTTTTGAATTAACTTTTTCTTTCGATCATTTTCATACCACAATTAAAAATTTTTTAAAGCAAACAAAAAACGTAAAACATATACTATTCGCATTTATGATTTTTTTAAAAAATATGTTCATGATCTCGAAATGTTATATGAACATAATATTACAAAAGCTAAGTAGCAAAAGACTCAATATAAAGTTTGATTCATTTTAAGCAAAATGGATATCTACTATAAATCCATTACTTAGCAATTGAGATAGAAAGCGACGTGGAACATGAACTGTGCAAAAAAAAAATCATTTCATAAAATTAAATGATATTTCCTTTACTTTATTCTGAGTAATAACTTAAAAGCCTGTATTCCAAAATAATGATCGCAAAGGGAAATAACAAGATTCAATTTCCTAACGACGATTCGAAATACAGAAAAAGAACATTTAAATTTCCAATGATCTTTTTTTCATTCTTTTAGGTTATTTTTTTTCTCCCCTTTTTTCCTGTGAAAATGATTATACTTTTGATCAAATGAAATAGGGAAAACTCGAAATTCGAAAAAAAGAGGAAATAATAAAAAGTGACTAGCTAGAATATTATTTTCCGAAGATGAAGTAAAGGACTTGAAAGAAAAAAGAGCCTAATGGTATTTTGATTTATCCAGTTGCCGTTGTCAGTCGTTTCGCTTTAGTTTAATGGCTTACAAGAAACTAAAGAAAAAGAAAAAAAAAATAGGCGATTTGTTTATTGAATAAAACAATTTTGCTCCATTTTTTTGTAGAATGACTTAATACTAAAAAATGCTTCCTTTAACTAGAAAATATGATGTACTGTTTCCTAAAAATTTACTCAGAAATTTAAGCAACTTAAAAGTTTTATCTTTTTAAGATTTGTATCTCATAAATCTTAATTTTAGACAATTCTATATTGGAATTTCAGGCTTAATGTACTTTTATTAATGCTACACTTTTGCTACTTTTGAGATAAGGATAATATCATAAGAAAAAAAATTGCTGAGAAGTTTAAAAATGTTTTTAATAATATTTTTAGCTGAGTAGATCCTATAAATAAAAAAAAAATTATCAATGTATTAAGTAAATAAATGTATCAACGTGATAAAATATGAATTTAAATTAGTGCTTGTGAAAAAATAGTAAAACTATTCATAAATATGTCATTATGAAACTCATCAAGCTTATCGTGGGATCTTATAATAAATTTTATATGATCATGTGTATTTTAGCAATTTAAAAACTGTTTCTTGATTAAATTTCAGGCCCTTGTAAAGAAAAAAATTCATCGTTTTCTTTACAAGGGCATGCTAAGACTAACGACTAAGAATAAAAAATATAAGTGAAACCAAAAACAACAACTTTATTGTAAAAATTTATTTTTTTTTAAATAATATTAGTGTCGAGAACTGCTTAAAGTTTTAAAGAATTAAACATGTTCAATAAATCCCACAAAATGTGTTTAACATAATTTCTTATTTTTTATAATATGTATGAAAATATTATTAATTTTGTAAAATTGTTTTGTTCATTACATCCTACTGAGGATTTAAAGATATACGAGCATCATTGTTATATATTAATTGGTAAGAATATACCATAAATGTTGCTTTATTGTACTCTTTTTGTGTTTGTGGTAGAATTATATATATAAATATATGTATATATATATATATATTATGTATATATATATTATATATATATTTAGTATATATTATATATATATATATATATATATACAGATGGAGGACATAATAGTGAAATAATGGAAAATCTTTATTAAACGGGGGTTGGACCACCCTTTGACTGAAGTACAGATGTAATGCGACGTGGGATGGATGCATTAAGATCATGGAACAATATTTAAAGGAATATTAAGCCATTCCTCCTGCAGAACGGTCTCTAATTCCGAAATGATGGATGGAGGTGGAAATCGGGAACGAAGTTTGGACTCTAAATATTCCCATAAATGTTCAATAATATTCAAATCCGGAGACGTAGGGGACCAGGCAAGATGTTCAACTTCATCGTCATGCTGCTCTCTGAACCATGTTTGAACACACCGGTCACTCTTCAGGGAATATAGTCTGGAAAAAAGAATGAACATAATCCCCTAGAATGCTTAGATAAAGAATGGATTTGATTCTCCTATGCAGAATAAAAAGTGGTCCAAGACCGCCCCAAGATATCGCACCCCATTCCATAATGGAGCTACCCGCCATGCTTCACAGTCGGCAAGAGGCATTCAGGATTAAAAGCTTATCTGGGCGTTCTCCAGACATAAACGCATCCGGTCGTCTGAAATAGGGTGAATGACGATTCATCTGACCATATTACCTGTTACCAACGCTGTGGGGACCAGCCTTTGTGATATCTGCAACACTGGCATCACTTGAAAGCATTAGTAGCTGTTACCAAGGGTTTACGAATTGCCACTCTGCTATATATGTTGACAGCATCTAGTTCCCGTTTGACAGTTTTTGTTGAAAGGGGGACCTGGAAATGACTGTTCATTTCGAATGTTATCTCCGATAACGATTGCTTGTGCTTTCGGACTACTATGCTCTTCAAGACCTATCAGCAAGCTGTGATTTTAGGCCACTGTTGTGCTTTGAAGGCATCGTCTTACCTTCTTTCATGCACGCTGACATAACGGCTGATAACGTACTCATTGAAAACCCCAAAATATTTGCTGCTTCCGTAACTGATGCTCCACTTAAATTAGCTCCAACAATCATTGCTTTTTTGAACTCTGACATGTCTGTCATTTCAACTTATCACTGACAGTTCGATAGATGCACGCCACGCAACGCAGGTGACTGCTGTTGAGAGAGACTGATACCTTCCTCTTCACGCTTACTAGGTGGCAGACTTCTGTTGCAGGTGGCGCGGCTGTACTGCAGGTGTGAAATACGTTATACTTTTTCACAGGTGTTCATATTATTTTGTTCTCCATCTGTATATATATATAACACATCGATCAATAACTCCCGAGTCTAACATTGAAAACAACATTTTTTTTTGCAATTTTTTTTTTATTCATCAACATAACACCTTTTGTTAATCGCCTTTTAGGGTGATACAATCGTTCCAACGCTTTTCCACAAATCTTTTTTTTTCTTTTTCTGAAATCTTTTGTTGCAGTAAATAGTGATAAACAGATTTCTGAATCATCGTCCCGTTGTCTGTTTTGTTCCATCGAGAAAGCAATCGCGCGCACTCGGGGAAAACCTTTTTCATGTCTAAATTTTTTCATGAAGAGCAGTAGAAATACACTTCCGTATGAGTATCCTGTCATCTAGCAATCTCGGAGCTTCACTTACGATCTTTCTTATAATTTTGTACTTCACACGTACTTGTCATTAACGGCTTCCCACAGGTTCTACCGAACGTTCCACGCTTATTGTAGCCGGTACGACCAGCGCTGTTAAACTCACTGCACAAATCGTAACGTGCTGTTGCTTTTGATGGACAGAGTCCGGGTAACATTTTCAATCCATTGTTTCACTTTGGTCAAGTGTTTTTACTCCATTAAAAACAATGTTTATCAGAACCTGAAAACTCGGTTTTTCATTTTAAACAAACTACAAACGATTCTTACTTCCAACCTCGATAACTGCTGTTCTGAGTCTGATTTCGACTTAAAATTTTGACGTTTCAACAAAGGATTGAGTACTCTAGAAAGACCTGGTTTACTGAAGTTAATGTCACCCATCTCTAGTTAGTTCTCGCGGGTTATTGATTGATGTTTATATATATTATAATATGTATATTTTTATACACCAACACATCTCACACACATATATTTATAATTATGTATATATTTATACACACACATATATATGAATAAATATATGTATATGCTCTCTTATATTTATGTGTGCTCTCACACTACCACCTACACACACTATATATACGTTTATATTACACATTCTATATATACGTTTTTAATTCATATGATCTCAACAAAATGAATACATATAGTGGAATAAACATTTTTAAAAAAATTGTCGTGTTAAGTTTGTATTGTGTTTTATTTCGACTAATAACCACGAATATAAATAATTTACGTATATTGAGAACTGATTGGACTAAGATTGCATCTGAAAAGTGATTGTGATATTAATGTAAGTTGCACTCAATTATAGTTTTTTTTTCAAAATATACTCTTATTCATTTTGTAGAGAAATGCGCAATCAGTGATGAAGGCTTTGACTCATTTGGCCTTTCTAAGGTGATACACTGATTGACTAAGGTAAACAGTACCTAAAATCAAGCAGTTCTTTAGACGTTCAAATTACTTAAACATTATTAACATGATGCCTTAAACATTAAATTATAAATACGCTGTGACAATAATACCTTTAATTACATGCAATTCGATTTCTGAAAGAAAATGATTTATTTCATTGAAAATTTCAATGTTCGAAAAGAAAAATTATTATATATAATTCGATAAATATGTTTAATAATTCACTATATATATTCGATATCATTAATATATACATATTCTTTGGAATTCCAAATCACAAAAAAACATTGATAAAATAATTGTAACATATAAGATGTGAAAACTTTCTAAACGAAAATTGTTTTCCAAACGTGTAATTTATTGACTTGTAAGTATAATGCACTCTCAAAATAATTGCTCGTTTTCTGATTATTCCTCTAGATAGAAATGAACAAATATTATATATTATTTTATAATCATAATTTCAGTATAATTTCATATAAGTGACATTTACAATGATATTTATTACAAAGCATTACATTTTGGTCATAGTGCGTCAAACAAAAAAAAAAGATAATAAAAGAGGAAAAAATGCTTCATTGATGAAAAAAATGTGTACAACGCTGCATTTTCAGGATATTCATGAACGTCATTTGCGAAGACATTCAAGCTTTGTATAGGCAATCATCATATATAGTGGTCATGCATAGGAATACAAATGGAGCTCAATTTGGCACAGATCCAAAGTCATTTTTTCATTGCAAAAATCGAGTGTCCCCCTCTGTCGAGAATACTGTGACTTCAAATGACACTTTGAACTCAGCATATGGGAGAAATCTATGATATCTGATTATGCAAAAAGAGCGCAAACCAGAATCTAGCCAATAGAATCCAGCTGGGACCAATAAGCATAATTTTCATTTCAGTTTCGGATTCTTTACGAAAAGAAATAGACTTAAAGAGTTTCTTTCAGAAAAAAAAAACATTGCAGAAAAATAAACATATGAGTTATGAAGTATATATAAAAATATTTCTTTATTAGTCACGTATTGTTACAATGTAATAATATTTAAGTTCATATATATTTATGGAAGTAGAAATATTGCCATTGGTGTAATATATTAATATTATTATGATTTGTATTGTTTTCTTGCTTCGTTTTCACAGTATTTTGCAATAAATCTAGACAAAATGCTCTCTATATGTTTCTTTATAAGTATGGACATTGAAACATCGAAGGAAAAAAAAAAGGCATGAATAAATCATTTTCGTATATTTAAGGTCTCTGAAATTTTAGGAAGAGCACATAAATAATTTTTAATTGATTGATTTTTAGTGGTATTAATAAAATGCTATGCTTTTTTATGTTCATATTATCCATTTTCATAACTTTAATGTCTCTAAGTCTTCACAATGATAAAGTATTCAAAAAAAATTCATAGAAGCGTTATTCATATCCTCTATTCTATAACAATCTGAATAATTAAAATGTGAAAATACAATAGTCATGAATAAAAATAGTTTTTCAATATACACAGGTGTCCAAAGGCTAATCATAATTCAGAAATAATAAAGATAAATAAGATTTAAATATTCATGAATTTGTTGGAAATTATTTGTGGAGGATCATCTGTTGAAGGTAAAATTTAATCAAAACATTTTAGTCGACATCTTCATGGGCGAAACACTGTGGCTTAGTGGCAAATGTTTCGCGATATTTCAAATCATTTTCAAAATATTTTATTCGCAAATTTTACATTTGGTATGCACACCTTCACGCGAAACAAAAATCTTTGTCTTTTACAGAAGAAATCTGAGTTATCCTCCCTTATGCCGAACAAAATGACTAGGTACGAGGAAATAAATGTAAACGAAGTAAAACGTCATGAATTTCTGCAATTCGTAGGAATTCGTGAAGGTTTTTGGATATAGATTAAGGTAAATAAGAATTATGCAGAAATCAGAATCGTGTAGTTCCAGCTCCTCCTTCATTCATATCTTTTTCACAATAGCAAAGATCATTTCTATAAAAACATACAAAGGCATTGATATTATATATAAATTCAAGATAAAGTGAAACAAACATTTACTATCACACATATTGTTGACATAGAAAAAAAATATTGAGAACTATTATAGTTCATTACATTATTCACATATCAGTTTTTTTCCTCTTTAAAATAGTCTATTTATGCTAATTGTATTCTGGTCTTGCTTCCCTTTCTTATGGGTGACTTCGTAGTTCCAAGAAACATAATTAATGGCCCTCTCAACAGTCCAGAATTCACACCAAAGTTCTTGAGCCATATAAGGAGATTATGGACAGTCTGAAAGTGAAATTTAATCTGATTCCAAATAGCAACACAATTTCTTAACTTCATAAATGATGGCAACACATTTATTTTCAGCAGTACTGTATTTATGCTCAGTAGTTATATATTTCGTGCTCAAATACAGCACTTAATGCTCTTCTCGTTTTCAACTTTTTGGAGCAAGACTTTCTATTTTCATTTCAGAAGCAATGAGAATATTTGAATAAGGTATTATTAATTCATTACCTTGATTTTCATTTAATCTAGATTCAACTTCATTAAAATACACAACTTCTGTACAGTTAAAAATAATTATATCATTATCGATGGTAGGGAGTTTTTCCTCTTATTCTGTCAATTCTTCATTATGAACAATATCGAGATTTACAAAATCAGATATTTGATAATAAGGCTTAAATAAATTTACTTGATAAATTAGAAATGAGGAATTTTCTTGATAGGTAGATTTGAAGTATAATTTATTTCAGAAATTTTGCTCTCCAACGGACTAGATCCATACTATTTGTCGTATAACTTATTTTTTGGTGAAATAAAAAGAACAAGTACTTTGTTTCAAAGTTTAAATTATTTTTAAGGCTGTTTGTATCATACCATTTTCTTTTCTTTTTTGACTATTCTCTTTCATATTTTTGACTTCGTTTTTTTTGACATTTCTTTTATTTATTCATCCGGATAATTACATATTTTATTTAATTTTTTTCTTCTTCTAGTTGTAACAAATTCTCATAAAATATAAGGAATGGAGTTCTAAGATTCTTGCATAAACAAGTTCTAATGGACTAAATCCATTACATTCATGTGTCACAGTTCTCATTGTATGTAACTTTATATACGTATAATTACAAAGAATGGCAGAACTCTTTAGGTATCATAATTACTATCACATCTTAACATATTTCAATTAATCATGTGAAATTGTGTTGCTAATTAATGCATTGATTTAAAAGTAGATTGTTCACATAAGCCGGTTTATTTTTTAGAGCAATTACGATTAAAAAGTGTTAATAAAAGATGGTTTTGATATCATACTGATATTTTAAACCTGGTTTAAGACCCAAATAAATGACCACGTGTTAGTGCAGGATAGACATCGCAAGCAAACGTAGTTTTGAAATACTAATATACGAGCAGTCGAGCATATAAAATGAATAAAAATAAGAAAAATCGATGACAATAGACGTTATTTATAAATGAAACTATATCACACACAAATATTTATTACAAATGAAATTGTTTACATTAATTTTACAATGATATTATTAAAAACTTTATTTTTTGATTGATATTTGTATACCTCCCTCGTACTTTTTAAGTATTAGCCTGAAGATGATTCTAGCTTAACTAATGTTAATGGTGCCCTTGCGTTTTTCTTGAGATCAGTAACTTATTAACATATGTAATAATTGCTCACATTTTTCTTCTTTCCCTTGTCTGAGCAAATATGAAGATTCCATTGCAATTAGCTTGAAAATATTATATACCTTTTAAAAATGTTGTGCAGCCTTTACTCCATATCAGTGTTAATAAATATGCTCTAAGGAGTATCCAAAAGTTCCCGCAATAACGCTATCCTTCAGCTGAGTTTGTGTATTACGCATTTGTCTCCTAGATGAGTATCGAGCAACATTTCCGAGTATAATATTATTTGTAACGTCTAACGAGAAGAATTTTGTCTGTCATTTAATAATTTGTGAACTGTCTGTAGTAACAAACAGTTTTGCTCTCTCCTCGCATTTCTTAACACGTTAGATATAAATCATATGTTTTCTTCTGGCTTAAGAAGAAAGCATTAGAAGCTATTGTAAAGTTAAAAACAGCTTATAAAGATGACGTTTTGTGAAAAATAGTAATATTCTTGAACGAGTAGCACTCTTTTTTTAGAAGAGAAACATGACAAATTTCGTTCAGGACGTCTGTCAACACATCAAACTGTCAAGAAAATTCACGAACATGTGCTTAAAGATCAATGATGGACTATTTACATTGCTGGATTGATTTGAAGCTCCATTCAAGAATTTTTAAAGATGATTCTTAAGATTTGAGGATGAGGAACATCGATACCCAAAGTGACTTCTGAATTTGAATGATAAGAAACAAGGGGTATCTAAATGATCCGGAATTAGTCAAAAATACCATAGGTCCTTGCTCCAAGCACTTAAATCACTTCATTCAAAGCCATTATTAAATATATAAAACAATGTGTAAATGAAACATAGTGTTTTGATTGATTTCTTCAATAGAGATATATAAAGCAAGGAATTTATAATAGCGTTTACCACAATCGAGCGACTTTAATAAATAATTCTGTGTAATGATAAAAGGCAGTCTGAAAATACTCCAATTCAATTCATAAACAGAAATATATTTAATAATTTATAATAACTATGATAACCAGAATAATAACAATTCATAATTATTACTATCGAGTGACTTCAATAGGTAATTTTATGTAAAGACAAGTGACAGTCTCTTTGAAAATACTGCAATTTCTTCGTCAGAAACAGAAACATATTTAATAATTTTCACATTTATTGTAGCAGCTATATAGGAGTAATACCACAGTCAATTTGTCAAATGTACAAAAGTTTTGAAGTTAATGGATTAATTACCGTTCATTTCGGTATAGGATAAGCGCTTTTTTACATGAAAAATTATCTTAAAAATAGTGTGTATCTTACGCAGCGTTAAGGAGCGTTTTAAACACCGGAAAATACAATAATTAATTTAACTTAACGTAACTGATTATAGATTTATAAAACTACCTAACATATGTAAATTTTCTTATAGAATTTAGTAGACAATATTCTATAAGAGATAAGAATTTCACGAGTTTCTTAATTTCAAATTTCATTTCAATCCGATTCTTAGCATTAGAAAAACATGGAGGAATTTAGTAGTGTCATATGGTGTAATTAAAGAGATGAGCTAAAAATAATATGCACAACGCTTTAATTTTCTCACACTTGTAATATTTGAACAACTTTTTCTTTCAAAATGTTTAACTTCTTTATTTTACTTTTTAACAATAAAAACACATTTTATTTCTAATAATAATAATAATATAAGAATGTATAACGAAACGGATGGTTTAAAACTGTTTATCACTTAATTATTTATTACTTATTATATATTTACTTATTATAACCTTCGATTTCCAACCCTCCTCTATCTTTGTAATTCTCCATGCTGTTCTTCCATTATTTGAAACAGTCGTTCGAAACTGGAAGTCTCCTTCCAGCTGAATCAGAAAGCGAGCCATTTTCTCTTTCCATCTTCAACAAGCTCTAATTTTGTCCCTTTTAAATCAGATTGCACCTTTGGAAACAGATAGAAGTCACATGGCGCAAGATTTCGTGAATATTGTATTGGTCTAACACTGGGATGCTGTGTTTGGCTAGAAACCTCTTCACAGACTATGTGAAATGAGAAGGTGCATTGTTTTGGAGGAAAAAATTACTGTACGGATTCTTTGTCACTTCCTACAGTATCAGTAATCGCTTATACACTTATCCATCGGTCAGATCGTACCAGATTACGGATTTCTTCAATATTATCAACCGCTTTTGACGTAGAAGTGTAACCCGAGCATGAAACCTCTAATACGTTTTTTCGGCCATCTTGAAAACTCTTAAGCCACTCAAAAACACGAGTACGCGATCGATAAACATTTATGGATATATACTACTTTTTACATTTTTGGATATATACTACTTTTTACATTTATGGATATATACTATTTTTTTACATTTATGGATATATACTACTTTTT
>BMAW01037947.1:81050-158520 GCA_019974015.1 Nephila pilipes | reverse complement strand
TATATATATATATATATATATATATATATATATATATATATATATTCAGAGCACTTTTACTTTATTTTTCAATAGCCAGTGTTAAATTTATCGGTGGTTGTAATTTTTTATAAAGTCAATTAAAATTTTCTTGATATTTTGATGGTACGTAAGGGAAATTTTTTGAAAATATTAATTTCAGTGATTCAATACATAGAAAATTTAGATATCCAAAGAAGTTTAAGTGCTGCAACTCACAACTTCTTTCAAATTGCATTTCTTAGTTCTTGTTATTTAGTAGTTATATATTTTATATATTCAATTCGAATTTTAAAGGTATTAGGACATCCTGGAACATTAAATCTAAGACTCCTTGTTTTTGTGACATATATCTTGGAAATTAGTAGAGCTAAGATTTTTTTGTGTGCCTAATAATGGTATTTTAATCTTTCTATCCAACTATAAAAGTATTTTTTTTATAATAAAGATTTTTTTCCTCTCCCATTTGATTATGGACATGTTTTGCGAGATATATTTGCATTTAGGTACCATTTTTAAAAATAATATTTCATAAATATAGAAAATACTTTTTTCGTCGTATAGAAAACTATACACGGAATATAATGAACTGATTTTTTTTTGATGATATTATTATATACTTTCTTCGAAAAAAATGATAGAACTACGTAATTTTGGAAATTTAATTTTTTCCCCTTTTTCATATACAAGATTATTTATTAAAAATTAGATATTATTTAAAAATATTTTAGTTTCACTATTTGCATAAATACCTCATATAGAAGCATAAAAACATGGAACCATAATGCGTAATAGTTTTCTTTAAAATGATACCTAAATACAAATATATCTCGCAAAACATGTCCATGAATAAATGAGAGTGGAAAAAAATCTTTATGACGAAAAAAATTACTTTTATATAGTTAAATAGAGAGGTTGAAATATCTTTATTAGGCATGCAAAAAAATATAAACTCCACTAATAATCTGCAATTGTATGTCACAAAAACAAGGAGCCTTAGATTTAATGTTCCAGAATTTCGTGGACATATAATAACTGGTAATCTTAATACATATTTTATCATTATTTTTAATACCCTCGTATATGATCAGATATTGCATTTTTAATACCCGTACGGCTCAGAAACTTTTAATCAGAGTTTTGCAAAATTTAAAATTAGGGTTAATCTAATGATGAAGAGCTAGTCGCAAGAAACAATACAGTTGTCTCATTTAAAGCGATCTACGAACTGACGAATAACGGGTTTCGAAGGCGAAAAAAATTCACATACGACCGATAAGATTACCTACATAAGCAATGCTAGCTACGCCTTTCTAGCTTCTTTTGTTTAAGCACGGCAAATTACGTGTATATTTATAGGGGCTGACTCCAGATCAGAAGGTGTAGGCTAATTAAATAACTGCAAAAGACTAAAAAAACACAAGATACCAGGAACTAACAATTTATTTCAAACTTAACAATAACTTTAAAAAGCGACCTTCACAGGTCTGGAATCTGCGTAGCAAGTGTTGCGAGCAAAGGTTACTCCCTCCTTTTGTTCAAGTCAGCTTGTAGCTCCGCAGTCATAAATGACGTCAAAAGATGACGTAGGCAGCCGCCACATATTCAGATATTTTTAAGCATACCATGCAGAAGAAGATATTGTTGTAATCTTAAGAACAAAAATTAAAATTTTAGCTTATGATTTCAGAACAGTGGTTAACAAGTAAAATTTTTTTAACATATAACGGTGTTTTCTAACTACTTAAGATTTGAAGTTTTCAATCATAATAAGCACGTGTGAGACACGGTATTTTCTTAAACTGTCTGTTTTGTAAGAATAGGCACAAACAAAAAGTGAAAAAAGGCATTTCTCTCGATAAGAACTACTCTTTAAATGGTGCTGTAAAATTGCACTGATATGTACGTAACTTTTGCAGACTTTTAATAGTGTTCTTTCTAAGCATTAAAATGATGTGTGCATAAATACAGCTGAAGGAAATCTTGTGCTGCGAATTGATAGCTGGTTTTTTTCTCCATAAAATCAAATGAAAAACGCTTGATAACCATTACTTAGATATATTTTTTCTTAAGAGAGAGATTGGGATTAATTATTACTTAGATAATTGTCAAGAGTAATCGAAAGAAATGACGACTAGTTTTGATTATTTTGGAAACAAAACACAAATGCTACAAATTGAAGGAAACCTTGAATATATTTAAGCTAGTAATTCAATCAAACTCATAATAGTACCTTTGTAATATAATATTATAAATACTCATGTAGTAAATTTCAGAGCAAATGATAAAAAAGTAATAAATAGAACAGAAGTACTTTAAAAATAAGAAACAAATATACCTTATCATACGTTAGAAATATTTCAACAGCTTTACAACGCTAAGTTTTTTTAATCAATGCATTTTTTTCATAAGTCTTTCCTGGATTATATTGTCATAATTAGTATTTATATATAGGTTTAAATTTACAAAACATAACAAAAAATAATGATTGCATAAATAGCAATTTTTAAATGATAATGGATTTTCTTTTAAGATGTTTACTTTTCTGTCAAGTTTAAATGAATTTTAACAATTGTTTATAGAATTTACGAACAGTCTAACATAACATAGTTATTTACATGTTGCAGAACTTTGACATAATATAACGAAAGGAAACAAATATATAAGGAAATCTAATATATCCTAATGTAAAATGTGTGTGAACCTAATCTTATTTATTCAAACACATTTCTTTTGCATTGCGTTATAAACTTCCTATAGTAGTAAAATTTGAAATAAAGCTTATTATATTGCAGTTAAATATCGTTATACCCTATAAATGCCAAAAATTCTTATAAGGTAAATTTTCTATAATATTAATTGTTAAATTGATATTGATATGCTGCATTATTATATAGAAGGTAATCATCAAATTATATTAAATGTTATATATAATTTTTTCAACTCGAAGCACTGTTACCGAGCAAATACAAATACAAGTATCTTCTTGCAACACAGCTATTTCATAAATATATATAGTTATACAGTAAAATTTCAAAATAAAAATTATATAATTCTGACATGAGGACTATCTCGAAACAAAATATAACATTGATATAATTAGTAATGCTTGATAAATAAAAACATAATATTGCATTTCGATTTCCTTTATTTTCACTACAAAGTAATATATTGAATAGTTTTTACACATCTCTCCCTCTTGCAATAAATTAAAAATTGAAATATAATAAGATTATAAGATTAGTACACATTTTATTCATGTATGGAAAAGTTGCATATAAAGCAATTCATGTACAAAAAATTCGACGAATTTTCAAAAACGTTTCTTTTTTTACTGAAGCATTCTGACGGTTTTTTTTTACAAGTAGCTATATTTGGAATTCCCTTTCAGGTATTTTTTTTTTCAATTCTAAAAAAAATAATAAATTCAATATATTTATGTAATGCATTTCTTTGATAATTTTTTTTTTTTTCTCAGTGAGAAATTGAAGAAAAGTAAATTCAGTCAAGAAATTGAAAGAAGAAAATCTTACATAAAAATTTTACGACTCGCTTGCGCAAAAAAAATGTACTTTACTTTGTTCCCTATTTTATATCTACTAAATGTAAAGATGCAACACTATTTTTTTAAAAAAACAACAGCAAGCGTAAATAATTTTTTTCATTCTTCTTTTCTTTTATTGTTTATATTAAAATCAAATAAAGTATCTATGTATTTTAAATAGTTTTTATTACAAAATTAATTAGTGACAATGCAACTGAGCTTTATTTTTAAATAATTTTATTTAGTATCATTTGTTTCAAAGACATTATTTATTCCTGCATTGAAATTGAATACAAAATTTAGAATAAAAGGTAAGATTAACTAAAACATGAGATGGATGATGTATATAAAAATAGTAAAAATAAGGAATTTTAGGATATTTCATCTAATGTATATACTTTGATATTTTCCCCCAAAAACATAGGTTTCTCAAATATGCCTCTTTTACTTATACAAATAAGTACTATATTCCACTTACGTGAGAGAATAATCACCAATAATGGAAAAAATTAAAAAAAAAAATCCATAGCATACATAATTCACAATTGCTTCATAAACAGCTAAGACATTATAAGCTATATAGTTTGAAATGAAATTATAAATTTTTATTTGGTAATTTTAATGTCTTTTTAATTGCTCCTGCAAGTTACATTTATAAATAACAACTCTTCAAACATAAAGATGAAAGATGAAGAGTACGGACAAAAAAAACTTTTACGATCATTAACAGTCGTTTTTCAAAAGATCTAAAACAATAAGTTATTTGAGTTGTAAAAGTTTTTTTTAACTGTTTCTTAATTTTTTTTTTATTACTGTTACTCACAGTGATTGAAAGACAAAAATTCCGAAGTATTCGTACATAGTGAAAAAATTATTTTTCTTCATCCCATTTGTATATATATATATTTTAAAACTATAATAAGAATGGAACTATTTTAGCTGAAATCTTCTGTAAGCGTATTTATAATACCAGAGACAGGCCATATTATTACCACTTTTTAACAATATCTAATGAAGCTTTGTAATTTCTTTAGAAGAAAAGAACATATATCTCCCAAGATCAAATTGCTATTTTTAGAATGGAGCGCTTGGGTCTACAATTAGCTTCAAAAGAACAGTTACATGTGTCGGTCTTTGATGATAAATACTTGACGTCAGCTTACTTTTGGTTCAGTAAGAATAAAAAGTTGAAAACATTCTATTTTCTATTGCCGCCAAAGAAACGACCGGAATAAACCTTTGTCTACTTGCCAAAACTTTCTGCGCAGTTAAGAATTATATTTTCTTTTTTCATACCAGCGTAAATGAGATAAAGGTTATATTTCATAATTTAATTATGATGTCACATGAGTTACTTAAATGAACGCAACTAAACACCAAAGAATTTTTAAATAATGCTAATTTTAATTCACATGATATATAATGAGGAGTATGAATTTCTATCAATGTGTATTTTTTGAAATTACAAATATCATTAAATATGATTGGGAAAATATCTAAAATTAATACTTAAGTATATATAAAAACATCTATTTTGCTTATTAAAGTTGAGTGGTTTGATTTATATTGTTATATATAGATCTTAAAGAAATAAATTCAAATATGAACTATTATAGTAAGAAATTATCAAGCAGTTTAAGAATTTTACAAGGAATTCCTCAGTAAAATTAATATTTTCATTATATATATATATATATATATATATTAGTGAATGCGTCATTCAATAAAATTAAAACAGCTGATTTTTGAATACTGTTACCTCAACTTTATGAGAAATGAATATCTTACCATCCTTTGATATCCAAGTAATGAAAATATTCCATTGAGCTGAACCCGAGCTAATAATCATTAAAGGTACGTTATTATTATTTATTTATTTATAAAACTGTTTACACTAGACTTATATTTGAATAAACTGTAAACTTCGATGAAAAAAGGGTATAGAATTTTAAACACTCGTGTAAACAGGATGAATCTCTTAAAAATATTTTAAAACATAAATGTGTATGTGTGTGTGTGAATCTAGAAACTTTAGAATGTGTATTTTAGTCTATAATTTGAATCTAAACATATAGATTTTTATAACTATACACTTCTCGCAGATATCCATTTTATTTTCAGAAAATATAATGAATTAATAGAAGATATTTTTCATTGGTAAATGATCTCACATAATATATATATATATATATTTATATATATATATGCATATGTAACATTTGATAACAATATTTACTCGTAGGTATTTTTAAGAAACCGAAAATTGTGAAATTATGTACAATGAAGGAAAAACACATCTTAAAATCTCTTAAATTAATTTTATTTTTATAAATTATTATATTTTATTGGCGTGTTTTAATGGTGAAGAATACTTCATCATCATTATTTTATTCCAAAAGCATATAATTTAAATAAAAACCTGTAGCTCTTTCATTACCAGTTTAACAAAAAAAATGAAGCAAAGACAGAAAATATTGCTTTTTGTCGAAATAGAAGAATAGAAAATTGTCATACTTTGAGAATTATACACACACAGAGACATATATATATATATATATATATATATCAGATTATGTTCCAATAATTTAAAATTTTAAGGTTTTGATGAAGTTTTCAAATTTCTTATTCTTTAAGTCTATATGTATTAGAAAAATCGTTATTCCATTTTAAATATTATAACTTTAAAAAAGTATTTGTTACTAACACTTACTTTACGTTTGGGTTTTGAATCATTACCGAAAATGTTGTATTTAAGCCGAATATTTCTATTGACATTTCAGGGATAATTTGAAGAGATTGTGTAATGATTGTGGTCCAAGGATATTTCTTTTCAGCTAAGAGGACAAAAAAAAAATATATAATCTCTTTGTCAAAACTGATGAATACATTATATTCGAAGTTATTAAAAGTCTACTTCACTCAGCGTTCTTCACACAAAAATTAAATTAAATTAATCTCATCCATGTTATAATTTTTACAAAACTAATTCAAAACATTTTATATTAATGATCTGAACATATAGAATATTTATCAACATTGAAAAGTACTTAATGTAATATCGATTTTTGCTTTAATAATATTACTAAGGCGTATTTTCAGCAAATGCTTAAGGTAATAATTTTACAATACCATTAAAATCTGTCCGATTTTAAGATTAATACATGGAAAGAATACTATAATAATTTTTATACTGAAAGTTTTTAATGAAATGTTTTCAAAAGTTAGGTGTGTTTTGTACGAAAAATATAATATTTTTTTTGTAAAAACTGTAGGATTTGATAAATATGGAGAACAATATTAAAATTAAATTTAAAAAATATATATAATTTGAATATATTATGCTCTGGGTTTGAAGCAATATTCCTAGGGTTAAAGTATATACTTTAATTTCATCTTAAAAGAATAAATAATAAGACTGTAAAATCAAGTATCAGGAAATACTATACTTAAAAGTCCTGCGAAATTATAAATATTTATTCAACTTTTATATCCAACATTCGTTTAAAAAATGATGTTCTTTTAAGAAATCTAAAAATGACACAATAACCGAAAAGGGCTAGTCAAAAGTTTTGCCTAAGTAGAGACTAAAGTCTTCACAGAAAAACACACTGTCATAGATAATGCCTGAACTAAAGTTCCTTTAGGAATGTTTCTCCCGACGGACGACAGATGGCGTCGTTTGTCAGCAGAATGGTGATTTCAAGTGATAGCAGGGGCTGACGGTCAGAGGCTAACGAGGTGATTTGTCCAGCGTTCTTCTACTCTCGGGACCTTATCAGTAGTCTCTCAGACAGAAAAATGTTTTGAGTGTGACGTCATGAGGGATATTATTGTCACATGACGAAAGTTAAGCATAGATGGTTTCTCCCAACTTTTCCAAAGAAGTGTTGACTGACTTTTTTCCCCACAAGCTGATAGAAATAATGGTGAAAGAAAATAACGATTGGCTTTCTTTCCTGTGTTCCTGAACCTAACAGAAAATTTATAAAAAAATATTTTTAAGTATGTGTTTCTTTTTAAAGTGTTGATTAAAAGCTTTAAGTTAATGTAGTAAAATTTCCAACACGTATTTTTTCGGTGATATGCCGAAAATTACGAATATGTTATTTCTTTTTATGGGCTGTTAATCATTAGATTCCAGCCTTATAATAGCCCTTAACACTCTTAATTATAGAGTATGATAATACATGTATGTAGAGTTGAATATTTTAACTGTTAGCATGCATATATGAAAGTACGCATACTTGGTAATTCTGCATTAATTTTAAGGATTTAATCATTTTTTGATATTTTTAAGATGATTTGAAAAAAAGTACTTTATTATTTTTTATAAATGAAATAAAAATAACATCTGTTAGTGACGTAATTCACTATCATTAGCTATCTAAATTGAATCGTGGTTGCGGAACCCTGGTGGTCATGGTCACGGACTAGCAGCTGTCTGTTTTCGTAGAGTTGCATGTTTGAGCCTTGACAGCACGAAAGATCCACCGTGTAGCCGGAACTGATGCACCTTATATCTGTCGAGGCTCTAAGTCTTGCCGTTGGCGGGGAGTGGAAGTTAGGAGTGACAGGTCAGGTTCATCCTCGTCTCTTCACCGAAGCTCAAAATTACGAAGTCAATTGCCCTCATGTTGCTTCTAGTGCAACACGAGGACAATTGACTTCGTGTTGCTTCTAGCCAACCAAACCAATCCACTAAAATGAGTCATCTGCCCTTAGAAACTACTTTATCGACAAAATATGCTATTTTACTCAAAATTATCCTTGTACATTTTCTTTTCAATGATTGAGCAAAGTTGAATTGAAAAGACGTGAGTTTCTCTCCATATTATGTATTGTTTTATGTGTATTATGGCAGTATTCAAGGCATTTGATCAAATTTAAATAATAGCTACAAGTGAATCTAGTGATGAAAGAAAAACTGGAAACTTTCTTGCATTATTTACTTTTCTTTTTGATGTTTATGAACATTCAATACAAAATATAATAATTTATCCCAAATAATTAAATACCAAGCGTGCCCAATATTTAAATTATAGTTTTAAGGAAAACTATTACTCCGAAGATTTTCTTACTAGTAGATTAAAGCAGAAAGATCTTAGCAACACTCTCCTAAAAATACTCTTCAAAAATCATCCTCACAAAATGTGTTCTGGATTCACTTCTTTTAATCGTACATACTAGGTATAATACATTTTACGTTTGACACTGGATTAAGTTAATTAACTCGGCTAAAAACTTTTTGAAACTTGCATTTTTATTTCTAAAATAAGTGCATTTTGTATACACAATGATCGGGGATTAAATTTGTTTGTATATTAAATAAATTTATTACTTTCTAATTTCAAAATATTTTTCTTCTGAGATGAAATGTGCTATGGCAAATAAGTTTTGTGAAATTCACTAAAAGCACATAATTTATTCTTTCATCTAATTTATTTTTATTATTCTAGTAATCTAGAATAATTGCTGGAATTGATTTTTTAAATGATAGAAAATATAGAAACTAATATTGAACATGTTATATAGAACGACAGAACTGTTATTACAATTATGCGATATTTGGATTTTGGTGAAACATTGGAAACCTGGACCTCTAAGTTTACAAGTTTATTTTAACAAGAACCTATTCACCCAGCTTTTAATTAATATCATTTTCCTTTATAGCAATTAATATTGGTTGAGTTTTCAATGCTTTTGCTGTAAGTGTAGCACCTAATTGAGACAGTTTGCGAATTATATTCATCGATTAATTATCAATGTTTATCAAATTTGTATTAAAATCCAACATCCTCATAAAGTGTCCCAAGCATAGAAATAGTAATACGCTCCTTCAATAATATGTACAATAATAACTTAATCGTGATTGGAGAAACTAGCTGATGTGTTTCAAGTGTATTTTTGTATTAAACACAAGTATTAAATGAAAAGTGGTTTAGAGCTATTATTCAGGAAAAACTGGAATACAACTTAAACTTATAGTACAACAAAAGTAGTAATATATATATATAATTACTATTAATTTTTATAACTTTTATTTTATTTTAAAGTTGCTAACATTTCGCATAAATGCAACTTTTTCGGGTGAAGTGGTGAGTTTTCTTGCACCCTCCTCATTCTATCATTATTAAGGTTTTCTATCATTATTGAGAAGATAAAAATTCTAATTCCGGTGGTCACAGATTACTTAAATATTCCTAAACAGATTACATAACTATTCCTAAACTAAAGTCAAACCCCTATTCTTTTTTACGTGCTTTATTATTGAAACTGCTAAATCCATCTGACTTTATAAAATTTTCCCATTATCAATTTTAAAATTAATATCATGTAGTTATATAGTATATATATATATAGTATTGGATATCATTTATAAAATTCAGTAATCTCTTATTTCTCAATTGCTCTACCCCTTTTTTATTCTTTATCTCTTAAAATTATTTTGATTTTTCAGTTGTAAGAGCTTGTTGTCTCTGTGACTTAATTTGGTTATTTTTCTTATTTTTTTTAAAAAATTCTTTTAACGTTTCTGTTCATCATTTGTACAAATGTTCTATTTTTATTAGTTTTTTTCCTTTCTCCCTCTTTAAATATGTAGATCTGTTTCTGTAAATTTTTCTCATTGCTAATATTTGTTTCTTTTTGTTATGATATTTTTTATTTGTCAAAATTTTATTTGGTAAAGTACACTGATGGCCCTTATAAAGAGTGTCTTTCTTTCGTACACTTGACATAATAAAAATTTATCTGCTCTATTTGATTTTTGTTTTTTCCCAAAACTATGCAGATATTAAATTTTCAAATTTTTTAATGTAAAAACTTCATTGTTAAAATGTCATCTTTATTAAGTAAACATAATTATGCAGTTACATTGTCATTTTCAAACAAATTTGGAAGTCGTCGTACTACCGGAAACCTTTTTGATAGCTCCCAACCACTGTTTAGTGAACACGGACTAATTAGGTAAATCAATTAAACAATATTTCCTTAAAATATCTCAAAAATGATCCCTTTATTAAAAAAATAATTTCAAAATTTAACAAAAGAATAATTGTTATTGTTTTTGTCGTTTATTGAATTTCAAAATTCCAAAAAAAAGGTATTCCTCGTTAAAAATTATTTTTTCGTATTTCTATACACTTTTCAATACAGACGCAAAAGAGCAGAAGCCAGCCATTTACATTACAGTGTTTCAGAAACGATATGTCTAAAATAGTTAATAAAAACAGATACACAGACTTAATATGACGCTTGTGAAAAGGTTGTATATATATTTAGTAAGGGAATTGAAATTAATAAAATTTGAATATAATTAATGCAATTTTGGTTAATATATTGCCTTTATTCACCATGATAGAGATTAAATATTTATTCTATATTAACTCACTCTCACATTAAATAAAAGGAAATACTGGTTACTATTTAGTTAGTCAATAATACATGTTGATTGATGCGGTAGTTGTTCTTCAATTTGAAAATTTATTGCATATCATGTTTCAATTAATATTGGAGTCACTAACTTTGGTATTTCATATAATTCTTTTATTTAATACGTTATTTGAAAACATTTTCTTTTTCAATGAGAGGAATAAATAATTTTACTTGTAGATACATCTGTTTATGTAAAAGGATGACTGAAATAGAGCTTTAGTTGTATGCACTGAGAAAGGAGCTGAGGAGAAATATCAAAACCAGCTGATATAAAATGAGGTCTAATCAATGTAACTTGTTTCAAGTCTTGATATTAATTGAATAGGAAACTTAATAGAGCCTTGGTTCCATTTTCCACTATGAATGAAATCAGAACTCTGTGACTTTATAAGCAACACTGTATTTCTAAATCTATATTAATATTAACATATATGTTAGCTTTCGCCAAAATTTAAATATGCATAGACGTAATGTGTACTGTAGCTCCAGTTGATTACAGTATGTTAACTACACAATACTTAGCACACATATCTAATCCCTCAGGTAAATGGATAATGAAAGTATATTATAAAGATCTGTTTTATAATATTCTTGAACAAATAAAGTAATTTTAAATAAATGATTATATGCATTTCTCATTATATACTTAATTGAAACATTACATATTCAATATGGTTATTAAATTGTTGTATATCTACAAATGTTGTAAGGGTTCACATTATATACGTAGATAACTTAACAATTGAATACAAGCAAAACTTATGAGGAATATTTTTAAGTTTAAATTTCTGTATTTTGATAATTGTTTTGATTTCATACAAATGTATGAAGCTTTTGGTTTTAAGTGTTTTAATTAAAAGCTGTGAACAGTTAGTGTACTAAGTAATATTTACATAAATTTGGAATTTTCATTTTCTCATTATTTAAGTATAGTAATTTTGTGAAAAACTTTTCATCAATTTTATACATTTTATTAATTAGCTAATAGTGATTAATTTATTTTGAAATCATTAATTTGTTACGCTCAAATTGAATTTAATATTTTATTGGCAACCTTGAGCATAATTTTCGTTAATCTTTGAAACATCAAGGTAATTGAAAAATTAATCAAACATGTAACTAATGGATAGAAAGGAAAAACTGTTTTGAGAAATAGTTCTACAAGCTTGTAAAACTAAATATCTTTATTTATGCCTTTTAAATTTAAAATCTATCTTTAAGACTGCAGAACACTTAAGAGAAAGTAAAATGGGATACTAAAATTTTGGATATCTTTAAAGAATGTTATTTATATTGAGTTAAGAGTAGTCAAGTTCAAAGAACCCACGAAAATTCAGAATGCTTTAGACTTAAATTCTTTTATACTTATTCAGAATTTTGAGAATACAAATGCTCTATTATCGTGCTATGTTTATTTCGAAAAGTCTACAGTTTATGAAATTCAACAAAAGTAAAGCATTTTTATCATTAAATCTAAAATAAGTTTTCAAAGAATGTATTTTGAACACTATTTACTCAAGTTTCAAGCCATTTTTTTGATTCTAAGGCTGAATCGAATATAAAAGTTATTACTTATATTTAAATTGTGAAATAAAATACGATCTATGATTTAAAATTATTATTAATAATAAAATTTAACTAGTTCGATTAATGTTCAGCTTATTGTTCAGTTTTAATAAAAGTAGATTCTGGAAAAATTATAAAACTAAGTGATTTGCAAAATTGAAGTAATTTATTCAAGGAGTAAACACTTCATGGTCTATATCATCAAAAAATAGTAAGCAAATGAGTGGAATTTAACATTAATATTGATTGAAATTTTATAGATTAAATTTCATAAAATACATTGTACTATATAGTTTATCTTTTGAAATTTCCAATAAGTGATACATATTCACAGACGTAATTATGAAAACGTTTGCCGGTTTTGTTAAATATATTATTATCCTCTTTGTTTGACACTAAATTTAATATTAATTATATATGAGTATTTCAGTCAATTGAAATATAACTTATCTTCCTTTATATCTTATTCAGTAAGCATGTTTGTTGTTTTTAAAGTTGTCTTGTTTTAAAATACAGTATTTTGTTTTCATTAATTAGGACTGATCTATGCATTTGTTAAGGAAAATCCAGCAATTTTCATTATTTAAGGCAAAAGGATGTTTTTATTTTGGTTGCTTGTGTTTGTTGAAAAAATAATGTCTGAAAACATTATAAATATTTGCAGCACAAAACAGATAATAGTTTCATGATTCAACTGAAAATTTCAATATTGTAAGAGGTTCTAAAGACGATAAATACTGGTGAGAACATTGTTATAAATTTATATAAATTGCAAATTGTTAATACTGAAAACAAGAGCATAAATTTAAAAAAATATATCATAGAAATAATTTCAATTGGGAAAAGATTAAATATGCCATTAAAATAATGTAATGGAACAACTTCATATTCAAATATGAATTAAAACTACATAATATAATATTTTAGTTCAATTATATTCATTTAAATACCTTTAAAAGCAAATGCATTTATTGCTATTTATCTTATAGTTTTATTCTAAACGCAAGAATAAAACTATTAATCACAAATGGATATGGGAAAATTAAATTTTAAAGAGTCGTTTTACTTCCTTCTATAATTAAAATGAAAAAAAGCATTTTATTTTGTACCTAAAATATAATTGCAATGACTTGCTACATTGAAAATATATTGACTTCTTCATCTTATGTAAACGTACAAGATCTAAGAAAAAGTACTCTGTTGAATAATTATCTTAGTTGAAAGTGTCAATCTATATCAAATTATCAAACATGATGTAGTAGATTTCCTATGATAGCATCTGGCTACTTCCTTACTAACTATATCTTATAATAAAATATAATTAATGAGGTGGACTTCTATTATAAAATGTAATCACAATTACATTTTCATGATTTTATATCGGTGTAGTTTAATAAATGTCTTTGTATTTAAGAGTCAAAGCATTCACAAAAGAATTCTAAAGTAACTAATTAAACATTATTTTCAATATCTAACCAGAAATTCCAAATTTGTAAAATCTAGTGAAGAATGAAATTAAATAAAAATAAATGAAATGATATATTTGGTTTCTAGAAAAATATTACACTAAATAATAGACTTTAATATTTATTAACTATTCGTTAATCAATAAATTTGAAATTTCTCAATTGATATGCAAAAAAAAAATCTTGATGGGTAGGAAAATCGGGTAAACGTTAATTTAATTTTACTGAGGCTTCCTGAAGACTCCATCCGCACAATAGTTGGTTTATATAAAAGTTCTAAAGAATATCCATATAAAATTTCAACACCCAAAATATAATGAGAAACCCCAGCATCTGCAATCCCATTCTGACTATTTTACTTATTCAGAACCAATTAGCTGCTGATTTCTAGAAAGTGCGGGCCGTCTGACAGAGAGAGGGCAAAATTACTACCAAATAGTAACACTCACTGAAGAGAGTCTATGCACACTAGAAGAGGAGGAACAAAGAGACAGTCAGATCAGGTAAAAGTTCCCGCCAATCAGTATACAAACTGAAATATTTCGAACCTAGTAGGCCAGATTCCAGACAGATACTGTTTAGTTTTATCAAGCTTGATAATATAGACCAGCATTGTAGTAATCACAGACAGCCTTGTAAAATTATCATTTCATGAGATACTTACTTTACTAATAATCAATAAAATGTCTCTATTTATTAAAGCAAAATTTTCTGAGTTCTACAGGGACCGCAGTGAGGGGATACATTTATCTCACTGAGATGTAATTGAAGCTAGTATAAGGTGAGCATTGAATGGTTCAAAGAGACATGAGTTTTAAAAAAAGCTGAATCAATTTCGTCATAAAATGCGCTTACTTGCTCCCTCCCGCACACACTTATTCACCACCACCACTTACACACACACACACAGCACACCACACACACACACACACACACACAGACACCAGCACACACACACACACACACACATTCACACACACACACACACACACACACACATATAATGAGACAAACCGGAAAAAAACTGCGTTCAGAAAGTAACCCACAGTATTTTGAGTTGGACAAGCCTGTTATAATTCGAATAGACAATCAATCTCTATAAACAAGTTTGCATAAAACAAATATTCACGAAAAACATCGTTTACATAATCTTCTATGATAAGTATTAGTTTTCAGTAAAGTCAAACTGAAATGGTATTATGGGAAGTTCATAAAGGAAGGGCAGGTTTTAGGGAAGTACTCGTTATCTCAATTGTGATTCAAATTTCTGTTTATTACTAAT
This sequence comes from Nephila pilipes, assembly GCA_019974015.1. NCBI lineage: Eukaryota > Metazoa > Arthropoda > Arachnida > Araneae > Nephilidae > Nephila > Nephila pilipes. Next base: position 143,210 of record BMAW01037947.1, on the reverse strand, counting down.
ATAAAAAAGTTCAAAAATATGTCTAGTAACAATATTTAGTTGCTTAAAGATTATAATAGTTCTGTGTCATTATAATCATACTCAGTATCAGGATCTCTGCAATTTAATATATATAGTAATAATCAACACACAACCACAACAACAAAAACACACACTAACACACACACATTCAATAACACACAAAAAACACACACAAATAAATACATAGACACACACAAATATGATATATATATATCTGTGTATAGGCAAATATATATAGAGAAATATATATCTTCCAAACATAAGTCTCTTCAGGAGGTACTTGATTATGTTAAAATATAGATCGATAAGTCACAAAACAAGCAGCATATACCATTGTGTGTAACCTAGATGATTAATAATATCTCAATGATCAATTGTTTCTTCTAACAATGTCTAATAATTAAAATAGCTATATTTGTTTATTTCTTACTTTATTGATCATGATTTAATAGTTATAAGACAATAAATATCGAAACAATCTAGCTGCCACTAATTTCAGATGACAAAATTCAAAGATATTTCGTCTAAAAACAACAAAGTTCTCTTTTAGAATAAAAATTAGCATTGTTTAAGTAACTAGATTCTTAATTTTGATTTTAATTTGACAAAATTTACAAAAGTCTCAAACGAGAAATAAGAATTCCAACTCCTGATAATCTGAGTAATGATAACTAAAATAAAAATTTAAATTAAAATGTCTTGAAACTAACCATAAAAGCTATGATTGGAGAGATGCTATTTTTTATTTTTGAATAATTAATTATTTAAAATATTTTCAGTTATCTTAAATTCAATTCGAAATGCAGATTTTTCAGAATTTTTGTTAAAAATAGTTTATCTAAATATAATTGTTTTTAGTTTAAGCGGATTTCAATGGCAAGCAGTAAAGTTTATATCATCAATTATCAATGTTTTTCTTACTATTGCTAAAAATATACAAACTAGTTCAGTGATGTAATATCTTTAGATACGAATCTATAAGAATTCCTTTATTTAAAAGTATTTTGTTATCAGTATGAATTTAGGAATTAAATTATAAGCTGAACACTTGAGATATGAATGTAAAATTGGTGAAATACGGAAGAATTTAATAGTAAAAGAAAAATCGAAAGAGTGGATAGATAATAATACAAAGAATGATAACTGGGGTCCTCATTTCAATCTGCTTGAACTACTGCAGAACAACAAATGAAAATGCTCTTTATTTGATTAAAAGCTAAGACAAATAAGATGAATAATGATATCAAACAATATAAGAGAGAGAGAGAGGAAAGATATAAGAGAGATATATGATAATATTTCATACATTTCAGACCTTAAAACTATTTATGATTTATTTTAAATTTTACCTAGTATAACCATTTTGCTTAGAATTAAAACGATTATTGTTTAATCAATTCTGTGACACGCAACACCAACTCATAATAAGGATTTTTATCTAAAAGGCTTATTTTAAAACTAAAATACTTTGATCTATCCATAAAGTTATCACTTTAATTAATTTTGTAAAATATGTGCACTTTTTATCAACATTCTGAAGGAACCTGATATTTATTTTAGTTTTTCTAAAAAGAATTATAACAGTCTTGACAACACGATTCTTTGGGAAGACTTGAATTATCAGAGTTGGGGTTTCATCAAATAAAATATCTTGTAATGCCTTTGCAAAGATTTGCAGGTTAAGATATTTACGAAATATTTTCACTATTTATACACTTTTTCTGGCATCAGGCTCCAAGTCAAGTTTTAACACACGGGGATAAATTTAATTTTTCTGAAACATTAAATATGCTCTTGATTCGATAATTAATAGTTTTTGGTCTCTTAAAAACTTAATTTTGCATCCTATACTTTAATATAAGAACTTTTTCTCTGGTGTAACAGCTCATTCATTTAAACAACATTTTATCCCAAACGAAGAACATATCTGATACTTTATCCTTGGTGGGGTGGGAAAACTCTCACTTCTTATATGTCATGAAATATTAAGTCACTAGAACACTTTGAAAACTTAAGATTGATTCTCTACATCAATGCAAAGAAATACAATGATGCTGCCAATAGTGACAAGATTTGGAGTATTTTTGTATTATTATAATTGTTAAGTTTTGAACTGCCACACAAGGGGTAATAACTGAAAAAGCAGGAAAATTTAGTATGTTTTCTGTTTCTTTCTTTCAAACTGATTTTATAAAATTTAGAAAGTGTGTTGGTATATATACATGATGTATAAATACATGTTACCTCTAAATTGCCAGTTATTAAACCAGATATTGTAATAGAACCTTATCCATTGTTTGGTACTTGTGGATTAGATTCATGGATCAAGTACTGGAAGGTAATATGTATTTATTTAATAATTAGACGGACGTAAATTCGAGGTTCATTCCAAGTAAAACAATGATACTGCACATTGTATACCATTACAAGCTAATTTTCACTGATACTAATGCAATTCTCTTGAAGATCATGAATGGTGTACTGTAATCTGTATCTCTACATAGCTAAATTAGAAAATTTATCAACTTTAACTTATAATGTAATTAATTTTTGCATAATGATAACAACAATAAATATCTTAAATGACCAAACAAATGTTATGCATAAACCAAATGCAGTATATGCCTCTGAATTTTGAAAAGTAATATTCGATTTGAAAGATTTAATCTCTTCCTCATAATGAAAATTAGTTAGTTTATTAAGTTACGTGAATTACATTTTGCAAATATGTCAAGCAGTATCAATAGACCATATTTACTTAAACGGAGTTGAAAAGTTAAGAAAATTATTACTTATATTTGAAAATAAAGATATTAGCTAATAATTTAAAACTTATGTCTTAGCTGGAAGAATCTTAAATCATGCATTGAATGGAGGAGTTTGAATTGATGAGGAAGCTATGTAAAAATTATAATTTTCTGTGCATGCTAATGTCAGAAAAGTTGTTTGAAAAATTGATTAAATGAGGTAATGAGAATTAGTATAAATGTTTGAATGACATTTAAAAGCCAATAGATAAATTTATCAAAATGCAAGTATTTAATACTTATAAAATGAATTAGAATGCTCTTTAAGGATACACCTTTCTTTAATGATTTTGAAACTGTTAGAATATTTTAATGTATCTGTATAGAATTTGTAGTAAATATAAAATTTAGTATAGACTCATATAATTACTAAAAATCCTAACAATGTAATTAGTAAAATTTGATCTATACTAAAACAATGATAAGATACAGTTTCACTTTGAACTAGAATATCGAAATTCATTTAATCAGAAAATAGAATTTTAGATTAAACTAATGTATTGAACTCATTTTGCTGACACCTTTCAATAAAAATATCTCTTGAATGGTCATAGTTTACTATAAAATATATCACAATTAATCATCACATATGTTGAATGAGAAATTTGAGTAATTTTGTTTTAGATTACATTTTACATTTTATTCTATTTTTCTGCATCTTTTCTTTCAGCAAGGGCACGTTCTTTTCCAGTAAAAGTTTAAAGCAATGCATTTAATAATGAATTATACTTCATCCAGTTTCTTTATATGAAGTCTATTTTCTGGGAGTATTTAAAACAGAGATCAGATTATTGGATTACGAAAATATAATTGTTAATTTAAAGGACTGTGGTAAATATAGCATGGCTAATACCACTTATGTGTAATGGATAACCTTGACACAATTTACGATAAGTCATATTAAATATAGATGCACAGACATCGATTAAAATGTCATTGCAACTGTGTATATTTTTCTTCATTGTTTTATTAGATATCATCCGTTTCATTGTAACTGTTTATTTTTAATAATCCTATGAAATACGTTATTATAGTATATGTGCAAATAAGTTTTGATCTGTCTGCCGAGACAGATATTAGGGTCTCAACATGCCAGCTCTTCCACTTTTCAATGAAGGCACTAAATCCGAAGCATGATATTACACACTCTTATAATTTAAATAAAGAGAGCTAGTAACGATCAATAAGTGCTCCACCACTTTAAATTACAGGAATTTAAGAATTTAAAGGATTTTTGATTTCTGAAGATTTAATTTTCTGCAAACAAGTTGACCTCTAATATAATAAATCGGAAGATTAATGATCATCCAACATTGGTTACATTAACATAATTATAATGGTCCCTACAACATAATTAATTCCATAATATTACTTGTTTATTCCACAAGATATTACAAATATGTGGTTATAACTTCATTAAATAAAGTGCATATTAACGACTGGGTTCACATTTTAAATTACTGGAATTTTAGGAATCTAGCTGTTTCTTTGAAAAGATTTGATATCTAAATTTTCCTTGAGGGCAAACGAATTCTACAATATAAAATTCTAAATTGTTTCATTTCAGAAACTTTTCAGACTGATGCACTTTCATTTGTGGTTCACCTCAGTTTGAATAAACTTTTATAGAAACCAATATATTAATATATATCTTAGAAACTAATTAGAATACATAAATAAAAGAGTGATTTAAAATGCAATGTATATCTTCATTTTCTAAATCAGAATTTATAAATTAATTAATCCATAATCTTTGGTGCAGGTCAAAAGAAATATGATTTAGGCACTAATTAAAACTTACAAAACAATACATGTCTACTTGAAAGGGAAGAAATGTCGAGCTATTCAATACGTAGTGAGAAAAGGTGCATGTCTCAAATATCATGCCATAGAATAGAGAACTTATGAGGATATTAATTTTCTTCAAACCAATGTCTTATTTTAATGATTGACAAAAATGCATTAAAATGTGCTATTATTAAAATTTAAAGGAATCTTCAAAAAGTTCTTTCTTGGAAAATAACCATTTAACTAATTATCGAACAGATAACGCAGAGTACTTTTGATTACCTGTTTTAAGAGTAATGAGCTGGTCCTGAGGGCAACGACTTAACTCATTTGTAGTTTTGTTCTTGTAGTTTCGATCATCTGTATTAATCATTTCAATAGCTTGAAATGCTAACTTGTTGGTTGTCATTGGTTCTGAACAGACTCGTGAAAGAAAAGTGACTCTCAAGCACTCTTAGTAAATAAATTACTTAAGTGTTGTCTAAGCAAAATATTGAAACAAAACATAAACTTCATAAAGAGAATGTATATTGTAAAACTCAAGAAAATTTTTAACTGGTAAAAATTGATTAAGATATAAAGCTGTAAGGTTATTATTTAATCTCAGAAATTTTAAGAACATTATGTTTAATAAACGTTAAATTTACTGGAATCTAAAATTAATTGTGAAAGAAGAGTATTAACTGAAAATAGGTGAAACAAAACAAAACAAAAAGATGTTCATACAAATCTGGAAATACATTGATAAATTAAAGAAATCCAAACATGAAATATTCATCTTTAAAATCAAATCTTAATTTTTCTTTAATAACTCAGCCACAAAATATATCAGCAGAAAAGTATAAGCAAAGTGCATTCTTATAAAAATGTTTGATTTCACAGATTCCAGGCCCATGTTGGAAACATCATAAATAAAGAGAAGGCCTGAGAAGAGGCAAGATTAATGGGGTTTGAATAGCTGTCAAGAACAAAGGTCATCCCAAATTAGCCCAGTTTGATTTATTCAGGTTTTGAAAATTAATAAAATGAAATTTTTATTTGAATAAAATATTTTATATTTTATTTAAGATTAAATTAATATTTAAAATTTTGAGAACTTCAACTTACTTAAAACACTAAGCACCCAAGTACCAATTTCACTTGAAAATTCTTTCAATGAATATAAGTATTTTAGTTGCTTAAAATAATATAGCTCTAAGCATAGTTAAACATAAAATAACTAGGAATATATATGGTATATATGCATGTATTGATGGCTAAAGAAATGCTAAGTGACAAACATAAAGATAAAGCAGCACAATCTAATTTTCTACCATGCAATGTAATGGTAAAATTATGATTTATCATCCACATGAATATACCTAGACTGACTAAAGAATGGCAACGCATTGGTATTTCAAGAGCTAAATACAGAGAGCTGTCGTCTGTCTTGAAGAACAATCAATCTCATTGAACATCGAGTCGAAAATGAGCTTGACAAATGAGGTTTCATTACTCATGACTTGGAATTTAGCGCTCAGCCAGAACCAAGGGCAGCCTTAAACTGCCTAGCCTACGATCTGCGTTTCTGCATGTCTTCGACAATCTGGTAAGGACATTTATAATCCTGGAAAACGAGGCAGGCTCTTGACTCAGGATATGCAATGTAGTTGTTGATCCGACAAATAGCATGGTATGTCCTTTCAATTTAAATACTGCGGGATCTCTGAAATCATGCATGGCCTACTGTTGACCTCATTGATTTCTTCAAGGTTGGAAATTAAGGATTGAAATGACAAAGCCGATAAGCAAATATCCTAGAACTGTAAGCCGCATCCTAAAGTGACCATGATTATGTGAGAAAATTTGACGCACACCAGATTTATCTTCGTCAAAATGCGCACATGACATTTAAAATCAAAGTTTAATCAAAATCAAAGTTATTGTGTATTTACAAACTCACAAAAGGTGGCCTATTTATAGATAGCAAGGTTCCTACTTTTGTAGAGTTCAATTGATGAAATGCTAATGGCTGGTATATCGCATGCTGTACATATGACGTAATTTGACGTTTTATACCTTTGCCTGGGCAGGCAATTTTAAGGGTCAAGTAAGTGTAACTACAAATGAAATAAATATAGCGCGTTTCCTATAATTCATCCTCCCAGTACATCACATTACATCAAAATGAATTAAATATTTCCACATTAAACCAAAGTCTTATAAGCTGCTATGCTTCTGCTCTTGTCAGAACAAAGCAATAGAATTTTAATTTCTGCTTCGACACTTTATAATTAAATAAAATTATACTACTTTATAATTAAAAACGTTTAAGGAGATAATTAACAAATGTAAATATATAATGATTACGAACATTGCCGAATTAATTCTACATATACAGCATTAACACTACAAGGACAGTTCATGATTTTGAGTACAGACAATCATCTATATTATTATGCATATTTTAAGACCTGCATGTTAAATGAATTAAATTTATTGTTCATAAACCTATAGAATTAGAGTAAACATTTTGCCTTTAATTTATATAAAGTTACATACCACTCGTGTAAGAGAATTCAAACTTGAAAAATATTATCTGGTAAGTTCTCTAAAATCACAAATGAAGGACTGTTCTTTGAACTATCAACGACGTTATAATTGCATTGTCATTAAAAACCTTCTTTCTTAAATAGTAATAAAAATCTAGGTTATTTTTTCTCTCTCGCTAAATCTTATAAATGCTTCAGATTATTTCTAAAAATATTTTAAATTTATTTATTTTATACAGGCAATATTTCCTTTTATGTGAAATTCTAAGCGTATCCTACAGCTAACACTTTACAGCAATTCATAATAAGAAAACTTTCATATATAGAAAAGATTTATATGCACTAACTCTAAATAAGAGAATTCAACTACAGAACGTTAAAATTCTAAAGTGATAGATGATCGAAACAAAAATTACATTTATAGATTCGTCTAGTCTTCCTATTTCTCTCTTGAATCAAATGAAGCGTAGCAAAAGATCTACCCTAAAGTGAAAGATCCAAACTTACTGAGGGGTCAGACTAGAAAAATAGTTTTTTTTTCTTATCAACTGACTAGCAAAAGAATAAATATTCTTACTCTATATAAAGTAATTTGATGCTTTTTGAAGAATGTTATGGGTTCTTTAAGGTTGTGAAGTATTTTTTTTTTTAAAAAAGTTACATACTTTTTTTAAAACGTACATAGAAAGGCTATTTCATATGCAAATAAACATGGAGTAATAAAATATAATGCATTCTAACTGAATTGAAATGTATCGCTTTGGATGAAGCGAAATCAATTTCGTAGCAACGGGAAATTTAATATACATAGAATAAGATTACAAAATATTTTTTTTTCATATACATTGATATTTCTTTTCCAGATATTAGTTCGTTCAAAAATTTGTGTATACAATAACAATTCGAAAAATAAAAAAAGAGTGAATTATATTCTCCAGTAAATAACTAAATTATATCTATAATGTTAAAACTCTTTTAGAATTGATGTATTTAATATTAAGAGAATCCTAACGAATTACATCAAAATACTTGGCCAAAGTTGCTTAGTGATCATGGTTTTAAACTCGCAGCCAGCAGTTTTCGTCAAATCGCGGATTTGAGCCTTGATGCCACTAAAGTTCCATTGTGTAGTCGAGCCTGATGCACGTTAAATCTGTAGACATTCAAAGTCCTCCCATAGGAATAATGTAGAAATTAGGAGAGGGGGTGTCAGCAATGGTATCATACTCTTCACTTGACCGAGGTCCAAAATTATGAGGTCCGAGCTAATAGCCCTCGTGTTGCTTCAAGTGAGACGTTAATAAAATCAATCAATACCTTAAGATTACAAAACTTTTTAATAATCTCTAAAACTATTTTATTTTTCTTAAATTGCATCTCAAACAACAAAAGAAATGACAAATATTTTCTTATATAATTTTTTATTTTAATGAATTTAAATTAAAAAAACGTTTTCTGATAATATTTTCCATTTATTTCCTCATCAGTTGCATTATTTATTTCTTAAAAGTCAGTTATCACAAATATTAAAAAAGAAACTCTGGTGTATTTAAAGGAATAACTGTAATATATTATCCTATGATGCCCCTATTAGTTGTAGAAAGTGAAAAATGCTACTAAAAAGAAAAAAAAATGCAATGAAATCAATATTAGTGCTAGCTTGATAAGTTTTGACGCATGAGCTTAATGACTCCTTTAATAAATTAATTATAAAAACTATGATTATTACTTCTTTTTTAAAAGAATAGAAACTAACATAAAATGTACAGTGACCCATGGGTAAGGTGATCAGATTTTAACATTCGAAAAGCGGGACACCAGTGACGGGGGGGGGGTGCTTGATTAAAAATTTGGTATCTAAAAATACCTATCTTTGGTACCTAAATAAATTACTAACATAATTAATCTGAATAGCTTATTTGTTGACATCCTTTGTTTAGCTAACACTAACACGCAGTACGATTGTATCGTATGGGAGACAATTACAAAACTCAATATGCTAAGGCACTATCTCGTGGATAACCAACAAACTCCTCACATCTTGATCTTTTTCCTCTCTAAAATTCCCTCCCCCCCCCTCGTTTCCAATTTTTGTTTAAGTTGTAATTCCTTCGCAACAATGTTCCAAATGACACTAGATCCCTAGCGGAACATGTCGCCATAAGAATAAAATCTGTGGAGTGTACAAAGTGTTCTCTCTTCATTTTACAGCTACAAAATGTTTTCGTTGCTGCCAATGCGAAAAATTCTAATGTTCATTAAGTTCAAACAATGTTGGTCGTATTCTAGGAACTGATTAAGGCAAACTTTGATAAGCAGTTCCTATAAATCAGTTCTCAACAATTATTTTTTAATTAAAGTTTAACAATATAAAATTTACAAAAATAATATAAATCGCATATCCTGGTGAAATGGAAACCTAAAACTGTATATTCCCTTCCCGTTCTCAAGCAGCCCCCTTACTTATCGTGCATTCTTTCTAAGAACCGAGACATTCTTAAGACCCCGCGGATGCAGGATAAATTAAATTGGGATTAAAAAATTAAGAATTGGGACTGTTCCACTAAAAGTGAGTCACCTTACCAGTGAGAGAATTTTTGTAATTGCTGAAGTTTAAACTGAAAACAATTTTTTTCACGTCAGTTTAAAATATATTAGAAGATATTCAAATTTAGAATTCTGAAATAAAAAGATCTATTTATAATGTTAAGAGAATTCATTCTTATTTCAAATATATTTCCATTATGTTTAGAGTATACCTAATATCACTTAAAGATGGATTACTTTCTTCAATGAATGCTGAAATGTTCAGAATATTTTTTTTCAAACATTAAAAAAATCGATTACTTTTTTCTTAACTAAATTGATATCATTATGAAAAAAATTATGTGTAATTTAGAAATTATAAAAATACTTTTGACCTAAGAAATAAAGTAGGTTTCGAGAAAATGTATGAGTATTTTCATATGAAAAATTGTATTTAAATAGTTATCTTCTCTCAGAAAACCTTTTCTGGCCAAAGAACACTTCAAACAGATCATTTCTTTGATATAACTTAGATTTTATTTAATACGAAATGTTTTAGTTCCATGTTATTTTGAGGTGTTATACTTATTGATAGTAACAGTTTTTAACTTTACCACAATGTGTATAGCTATGTTTAATTATATAGAATAATAAAGCTAATTATACGTTTTATTTTGTGTTATTTCTTTAAAAGCTGTTAGGGCTCATTTTACAACAATTGTTTTTCAGTCTATATAAAAGCGTTTAGGCTATATACTTGAAACACTAATTACGGTTCCTAAAGTATTCCTGAAAGGTAACAATATATGGAAGTAATTGATTATGTAACAATAACTGATAAAATGTTTAATTTCGGTATTAAAATATTTAGTTAACATTTATGAACATTATTCGTACGGTAACAATAACAGTGGTAGGCTATTAAATCATTTGATTCAAACTGTGAAAGTAATAAGATATTTTCTTCTTTTAGAATTATTATTTTCAAATTAAATAATGCTTATCACTTGAATGAGAAATATCATTTCCGATGTAAATGAGGTTTAATTATTGCAATAGTATGAAATATAAAAGTTTACATGAATTGATTGTTAGTAATATTTCTGTACATATATAAGTATTTGGTAATACACTTTGTGTTTAATAAATTTATGTTTCCCCCATTTTTTTCCCTTAAGTTTTATTCAAAAGAGTCGTTTGGCTTACATTTAGAATTTCACAAATGTTTTCGGGACATTATAGGGTTCAAACGTATTGTGTTAGTCTTACTATAAATATATTATATTATTTATAATATGAATAAATCTAGCAAATAAATAAATTTCGATTAATATGAAAATTGGACAAATATAAATTAAAGACATAAATTCAAAAGCAATTTTTTTTGAAGAAATAAAGTTGAAAGTACGCGATATATTGAAAAAATAACACAAATATTTATTTGAATTTTTTTTTGAAAGCATGACAAAGATCATTAATTGCACTTTATGAAGTATAGTAATTTGCAAATTATTTGAATATGTTGTAATAAATTGAAAATAATTAAAACGTTGTCTTAAAAATATTTTTGGTTACAAAAAATGCTTACATTTTAATAATAATTTGATGGTATTATATTTCAAGAAATTTAACTATACTCACACATTTTATTAGGAAATCATATCATTACTCTTTTGTTTCAGAAATGTACTTTTTTACTTTCATTTCAAAGAAAGATTAATTTCAAATTAATGTATGAAAACTCTGGGTGCATTCACAATATTCACATGAACGTATTATTGATCGTGGGGACGATCTAATGGAGAACAATGTTTTTACTGAAATTAAATTTATTAGACAGAATCTTATATAAATTACATAATATTATATTATTTAATTAAATTTATATAATATTTGCTTTCTTAACTATATATAATATAGAAAGTATATATTATTTGATTGATTTGTACTAGCTAATTGAATAAAAAGCTCATCAATCAATCCTGTTTCTGATGAGAGATTTGAAAATAATTTTGTAAAAATAGTACAGAATAGAAAGTCATTTTCTGATGAACAAAATGATAAATTCTAAGTACTAAATATAGTATGAGTCCTGATATGATAGTGGAAATTTAAAATATATAACTTTGCTTGAACCTAAATTAATTCTTCAAAATTAAGTCAGGAGCTCTAAATTTTATAGAATGCAAATTTGTATATCTTGCAGTATTTCACATCTATTCGTACACATTACGAAACTAAATACACTATTAAAAGCCAATTTTTCATTAAAATTTGAATAAAGATTTTTTTCCATAATAAAAATAGTCTGTATACATTTGAAAATTAAAATTAAGGAACGAAATGAATAGAAATTGAATCATTATCTGCGAAATGTTTGAAAATTTATCTTCAAATAATCATGTTCTTCATGAAAATATCTCAACGAAGAATGATAATATATTACTGAATCTTCAATCGTTTCTTATATTTACTTACGTAATGAGATAATGTTGTTACATAGTTAATTCAAATCCTCCCATTTGCACTTTCTCTCTCATTAAAAGGCAACTTTAATACATTTATTAACGAAGTAGACGATTAAAATTAGAAGTTAAATAACGTGTTCAAAAGAGATTGATTTTTTTAATTTATTGAATTATTAACAAGTTGTAATGTTTAAAATATTTTATTAGTAGCATTAAATGCTAAATGTGTTAGATAAATAATGTTTTGTTTTAAAATTAGAAGCTTAGTTTAGCTGCGGATCTTTATTCCTATTATTTACTCTTAAATTAATACTAAAATTACTATTTCCAAATTAAAAAAAGAAATAATGTTAATTAAAATTAGGAAAAATTACTTTTCACTTCAATTAAACATATATTTTCAATACTTCAGTCATTTAAGAACTCATTTTCATGGAAATTTAGAACATAAAATTAGTATTTTTATAAAATTACTATTTAAAAATTAAATGTAAGTTTTATTAAGATATTTTTGTAATCGCTGAATTTTCAAAGCAATAAAAATATTTTCATATCATGCATTTTCATGAAATTAGTTTTCCCTCATTGAAGATAGTATTTGTTAAGGGTATTTATTATTTAAAGGGAATAAATTTTACTTTTCTAATCTTATTTTAGTTTCAAATAAATCATAATCATCATTAAATAATCTGTATGTATTGTTTGACACTCGAATAACATTTTTAAAAAATACTATTGCTGCATAAAACATAAACCAGTGGAATTTAGTATCTAAGGACATATACGGAATTATGAGGTAAAATGTGATAAGAGAGATATAGCTGTGTGTAAAGTATTATTTAAAATAAATTGTCTTAATACTAAAATGAAAATAATATTTTTTCTTAAAATTCATTTACTACCAATCCAACTTCATGTAATCTTTCTACATATATTATCTCTTATTCCTTCTATGTATCTAAGTTAAATTTAGTTTCATTCTTTTCAATTTACTGATATTGACGCAAGTGCAACATACAAGCAATAATTTATGATATTATCTTGCTCACATGTCTTATAATTTTCGAAATAATTGAACGAATATATATTTCTATATATATTAATAATATTTTATTGCGGGAAATGCATATAAGATTCTACTTTTCTCCTAAAGTTTCCCTAGATCCACTTAAAATAGTTCTTTCATTTTGCTCATATGAGAATGTTTAATATAATGCTTCTTTTTGTGGCTTCTTTTTTAATGATTAAGAGTTTAGTGTTACGAGTTTCAGTTGCATCTAGAAAATGGGTTACGCCTGCTGCATATCACTTGCATCTCTCAAGAATTTGAATGCTTCCACAAACGTTACTGCCTTGATTACTTATTCCGTTTATTTTGGCTTCAATCCAGTATTTTTTTATATCTTTCCTCAATTCATCTTTAGTAAAGAGCAAGATTGGAAGCTCCTTGGAACGGCAAATCTTTACTGCATTCGATAAAACTCATTTGAATTCCTAAAGCAACAAAAGCGTTGGTCTTATAGAATGCATATGCATTTGAAATAGAACAGAGATAGGAAAAAACACAGCAGTTTATTTTTAAGCATTTGGCATTAAATCAACGTGAAACTTCCTTTCTTTATATTATCATATAAGATATTAAATTTCCTTAAAACACCGATTCTAATAAAGAAATCAGTAAGAGAAAAGATTGGCTTCTATTAGTTCAAACTATCAATTAAAATAAACAGTTTTAAAAGTAAATGTAATTTAAACAGATTAAACTGGGTAAATGTTACAACTGCACATGAGAAGTGATAAAACAGATCCTCTATTGCAATATAAAATCAACTCTAAAAGATTAAAAATATTCGTGAAAGTAACAGTTCCTTTTGAAAAGGAATACTACTAGAAGAATATTAAAAGGACTGATTCCTTTGAGATCATTGCAATCCTAACCGGAGATTTTATTGCGATAGATTTTAAATACCCCAAGGACTACCCAGACAACTTCATTCTTTTCCCAAATGTTATGTTACACTTTTCTTCACGTTTTAAAGATTTACTGACAATTTACAAAATTTGTGGTAAAAGTATTCATTAAATTTTAAATAATAATAAATGTTTTTAATTTAATTCATCTCATTCTTCAATAACATTATAAAAATAATTAGGAATACCAATGGAAGGTATAAACTAATATTTTGATTCTCAACTAACTCCTAGAAATATACATAAGAAGACTAAAAGAAGCTCATGTATATTAACTATATTAACTATATAACGCTAAATGTAATTTTAACAAACATTATCAGTCCATTATTAATTATTAGGACAAAATGAGTTGCTACTAATTAGTAAATACTTAATTCTAAGTAATCTGAAAGACACTGGCGTATATTAGAGAGCTCTATTTCAAGAGAATTATATAAAACATTCATAACAGATATATCTATTCATAATCACTAGTTATTATATTGTGAAGTTGTTCTTTTATATTGAACAAATATTACATTGAATAATTCAGTAATATTTATGAGATAATAGATATTCAAGCTGAGAAATACTATAATATGAAATTCATATAAGTGTAGCTTTAATTATATAATCTATTTAAATTTTAAGATACATATTGTTAGTCCGCAATATTTAATAATGTATAATTTTATATCGCAATATTCTTAAATGTGTGAATGTAATGTTACGAATGAAATATTACTGAAAGTATCAGTTAGTACTGGGGATTTATGATTACTTTATATTAAACAATCTGATATAACATTTGGTAATGATATGCATTAGATAAGAATTTTAATAATATTTTGATGTATGGTTTAAACTGATTGGGCAGAATGATATATAAAATGAAAATTTTTTAGATTTAAAAAGTGCACGTATTTAACTTTGTTAGACGTATTTTATAGAATAAGAAATACTTTCCAATGAGGACCATTAACCACAATTTATATTATATTTCAAGATGAACTATGAATATCATACTTTATTTTTTTCTGGAAAATGCCAGAATATTGCAGTACTTTTCGAGAGTTAACAATTGCTTTTTTATGCAATTATGTTTAGAGGTTATTTCGTAAAATAATATAATTTGCAATTTCTATGACTGAAATTTCCAAAGAATTATTTTATATCCACTTCTCAAAAATTAAATTTGTAAATATTTTTTTTAATTATGTGAGGACATCTGATTAAATTACTTCTTGATCTGTATTGCTATAACTAATAAAATAACAATATTATTAAGAAATACCATATATGTTTTTTCCTTAATTAAAATTCAAGAAAAAATATTTTTTTTTATTTGAGTTAACCTTATACTAAGAGCCTCAGGAGTTTATTGCCAAGGAATTTTATAAAGAATATATAACCTGATTAATTAAAGTTGCTACCTCACCTCCTAACTTCCATGTCACATACCGGGGAGATTTTGTGGTTTAGTTCCATTTAACACTTAGCAGCTTTCATTATTCCAGAAGATGAATATTGAATCAAATATTTCAGCATGTGATTTCAATTAATTTTTACGAGCTACCACTAGACTACCAATCTACAATAGATAAAGGAAATTCACAGTCATGCCCGTAATAAAATACTGATTAATCTATATGCAGCTGCATTGGAAAATTTTAATTTATATTCTTTCAGCAGCATTTCTTACAAGAAATGACTAAGATATCAGCTCTATTTTCAAGAACTACTGATTACGTATGCAAAACTGTTTTGCACAAATCCAAAATAAGGAGAAAATACAAAAAAAAAAAAAACAATAAAAAGCATTAACTAATAATTAAATAAAAAATGTTCAACATTGTCTATTAGAAAAGACTACACTCGATTGTTTTATTAATTTATAACAAGTCTTTTTGAAAATAATTCTTTCACCTATGTAAGCAAGAATGTTACAAAAGTAAATAGTACAATTATTTAATTAAATGTTTATAAAAAAACCTAGTTACATTCTTTAGGCTTTTTCAAAGCAAAATTTTGTTTAGATATAATTTCGTTTTTTTCCCTTCTCAAATAAAGGTTTCGTCAGATAATTTAATTAGAAATAGTAAAATACAATTAAAGAAACAATGAGGGAAATTATTACACGAAAATCTATTTTAATTATTTGTGCAAAAAAACACATTAAAGAAAAGCGAAACAGTAATTACAAGGTTTAATAAATACAAAAGAGAGAAAGGTAACTGAAGTTATTTTAATCACTAGAGACATTCCATTTTCAATAATCATCAAAATTCTTATTAATAAACACTTTTTTCTTATTTGCTTATTATATTATCTTAAGAAATATTTGTTGGATGTTGGAACTGTAAATATTTTATCAAATGGATATTAAAAATAAAATATGAATAAAAGAATATATATTATATGTATATTTCGATGAAATATGCTTTTAGGATTCATATTTTATTTCAAAAATAAAAAGAATTAAATATCTATTTGCTTTTAATTAATTGTAATTAAAAATACAATTCACAAAAAGCCTTAAAATTCCACTAGTATTTTTTAAATAATTTTTATCTAAAAAAATTTAAAATTTTCAAATTGCTGATTCGTTTCGGATTTTCTATGATCTTCATATCTTAATGCATTACTAATATTTAAAAAAGATAAAATACAAACTTTTTGCAAACCTATTGGAACAAAATAATCCTTAATTTGATATTACGAGAGGTTCATAATAAAAACCAAATCATTTATATTCGTTGTTCAGTAATCGAAATTAATTTTTAACGATAGTTATGATATATATTAATTACTTTCTCCAGAAGTGCAATTAATTTTCTAATATGCTTTTAGGGGTTAAAGTGATGTGTCCGATGGTCCTTGGTGACTATCAGGAGTAAACGCTAGTTCAGAAAACAGTTCTCCAAAGTAATCATACGTAATGAAGAAGATTAATGAAAAGTTACCATAACCTAAATTGCTCCATTTAAATCATTATCGCACTTAAAAGTCGCCAATTGCCAAAGGCACCCGATACTTAACTTAAACTGAAGAGAAAATATTTCAGACTGCGTAATTTAGTACATTTAACCATTATTAATTAACCAATATTGTTTTCACAAAGTAAACTGTAACGTAAAAAAATCATTCTTTGAAATATATTTATTGAAATAATTTTTTAATTTACGTCAAAAAGTGCTCAAATAACATTTTTTTTAAATTATGTTTTTCAAACAACAAGATTTATATGATTTAAGTTTCAAAAATTAAAATCTCTATAATATTTTAATATATTGTTACTGATTTCCAAGTAGCTCTTAGAGTTACTGAAATTGTCCGGCTAAACATTTCCTTACGATTTAATTAAAATTGAGAAACATATATTTAAAAAATTCCAACTGAAAATAAAAGTTATATATACATATATCACAGTAAAGAGTACTGTTTTTTTAACCATGACATGAAAAAATATGTGCTAATTATTTATTGAAGAATTCATTGCTGCTGAAATAATCGCAATTGCTTTCGGGTTAGCTACAAAGTAAAAATTTTAATCACCTGAGCAAAACTTTATTTTCATAAGCTTTTATTCATATTTCTTTTATTTTTTCTCGTGAAGGTATCTAATAGTATAAAATACTCGTATTACTTATTTAAAATAATTAATTATTTGTAATGTAATAATATACAGCATGAGTCACAAATGGAGATGAGTATTTTATTTAAATGTGTATCGTTACTTGCTGGGTTCATATTTAGATGTTTACGTAAAATAATTCTATATTTAAAATTCCTCCCTAATATCTAAAGACTGAATAATGCACATGTGCTACAAATTATCATGAGATTTTCTTTTGAGAATAAATAGTCCATTTATTTTTAAGTTTCAGGTCAAAAATAATCTTTCAAATATCAATATTATCTATATAAGTAGAATAAAATTATAGGTATTACTTATGATATACTCTGGATTTATTATTTGTTATATATAATTATTATTGCTTCATGTAACTATTTCACACGTTGACTGCTCATTCTTTGTTTAGATTTTGTATGTAATTCCTTTTATCAGACACGAATCATTTTTGCTCATGAGAAAAAACTTTAATCACCGGGAATATATGATTATCATTGCTCTTTTACTCGAAGGAGAATTTTTCAATAAAGAAAAATATTCCTGATATTCATTAGATTTAAAAACCATTATGCTCCGTCGCATCAAATATTCATCAAGTGAAATAAGAAACCATTATTATAACATTTGACACTTAAGAACATTCAATTCTTAAGTGATTTCTCTAAGTCTTTTATATGACAGCGGAAATTTGACATGAAGCAATTTCAATGACATCTTCTTCCATTTTCATGTAGATAACATAGTTTTATTGCATCTATATTTCTCTAAATTACCTGCAACTCATAAGCTAAATAGTTTTGAGGTATTAAGTTATTTTAGCATTATTTCATTTCCTATAATAGCAACAAATTTTTTTCATATTCTTTAATACAATTTGAGAATGGATTTAATTTTATGTAGAGAAAGACAGAGAAGCAATCAACTTTATACATACATCGGTATGCTCAAAATTGTTTTTGCTCTATTCTTTCAGAACTCAGTTAATCATTACTATTTCATATTAAAGATCTAATAATTAATGCAAAGCATCTAATGTAGCATAATGTTTTAAATACCAATTCCACTGAATTATTTCCTGAAAAACCTTTAGCATCTATTTTAATTTCTATTTTTATCTTAAAGAATTAACTGACAGTCATAAAACATATTTTGTATTTATTTGACTCATGTATTTTTTAAGACATTTTTACATAAATTTGCTGATTTTAGCATATTCATTTTTAAAATCTTAGATAGTTATATATTAATAACTTTGTTATTAATTTAATTTATTTTTGGAATTTAAATATCGATATGTAAATACTTAGATTCTAAAAAACATCATAATTAACACATACTTAATAAGTCCACGTTTAATCTCATGCAAAGAATTATATTTAAATATATAATAAAAATGGAAAATTAAGAATAAAATTGTACATAATAATAGTCTTTTTTTTTCGTTTTTCTTTCTTCCATTTGAATCGAATCACAATGTCTTGGTAAGAAATAATAACAAAACTGATTTTCTTATAAACACCAGAGACATAATGATATGAAGAAGATTTATCACTTACATATAATGTCATCTTAAATTAAGAGAAATGATTATTGCGTGTCAATATCGGAGATTGACGCTTGATATTTCAACAAAATCAAAAGTCTAAATATATTGCTTTAAGCGACGATAAATATGAATAAAAAAGAATAACTCAAAAGATGTTTGAAATGTTTGAAGTCTTGCTTCAGAAGAACTTGTTTCTGCTTGAATATGAATGTTTCTAATTGTAGAATTTACAATTCTCATTAGATATCTAATAATTTGTCATGTTTCTGTTCCTAACATCCATTATTGTTGAGTTTGCTTCCCGAATTATAAAAAATGAAGCATAGTGTATAGAAATAATGAATTAAAAAAATATTTCTAAAATGTACAAATTAATATAAAAATTATATTGACTGTAAAATGTTAATTTTACAGTCATTACTGCATTTATTTTTAGTGGCTGGCACATTAAAATCCATTTCTAAAATTCATTTTTTGGCAAATATATTTTTGTGTCCTGAGATATTTTTTACTATTAAAATGGCATGTTTTTAACGATCACTGCGGACGAAAACAATGTAAACCGTTCTTTCTGGCTTTGATTCAAGCCAGAGTATAATTTTAAGACCGAGCTTTCTTTTCCTCGTCACTTCTGTTTGTGACCGTCTTTTCTTTCTGGTTTGTCAAGTGAAAATCCCTGGCTACCATCCAGTCATAGAGAGTATCCGTGAGACAGTATGATCAGTTAAGATGTCTGTGAGACAAGAAAGAAAGAGACCATAAGTTCAGAAAAAATTCCAAATGGGTGATTTCTTGGAATTGTAAGCCATATAAGATAATGACTAAATTTCAACTTGCTATTTGATTTTATAGATTACAATCTTTTATACATGTTACTCATCAGAAGCATATTGTGAAATAAATTAAAATTTTAAATATTTTTGGAATAGATAAGAAATTAAAAAAATGAAATAAAATAGGAGCTGCAATAACAGTGGCAGACAAAGTAACGTATAGTATGAATGTAATAGCGATAAATTTACTGGTTATTAAAATCATATGTAAAATTAGGAAGTAATATATCAAGGAACTTTAAGATAAATGTTAAAGTAAAGTTAGTTAAAAAGACCATAAGTGTTTTCTAAAATTCTTCAAATTAAACGTTTTCAAGTAAAAAATATTAAATACCCGACTTGTAGCCGGGACTGATGCAAGTCAAATCTGTCGAGACTCTAAGTCCTCCCATGTGAGTGGTGTGAAAGTTGGGAGATGGGGTGCCAGCTCAGGTACCGTCTTCGTCACTTGAAGGAGGTTCAACATTAAGAGGTTTCTCACTAATAGTGACAATTATAATTTTACAATAACTGCAGGTCAAATATTTTAAATTTAGAAATGCACACAAGTGCTAAATGAAATAGGATTTCTTATTATATATATATATATATATATATATATATATATATATATATATATTTGTAATGGAAATTTCTGTACAATTCTGAATTATGAATAAATGTTTAGTGAACAAAATACCTTTTGATGTACTGAAGAAAATATACTATCTCAACTTAAATGAATGATAACTGAAAAAATTACTTCTGTCTTCTTTTTCCTCTTCACTTTTCAGGAAACTCGAGGAAAGATGTTTAAGTGAAATTTAATTAAGATCATGGTATTTCTTAGGATATAAGGAGAAACAAAGTTTCCTTTCAAACATTTCTCTGACTAAAATATTTATAGGGGTAAGAGTAAAAAAAAACTTAGTGTTTGGCTGCATACTATGCTTGACAATTTTTAAGGAAGAGTAGAATTTTGAGAATAAGTTATAATATTCGTTCTGGTTAAATAAATGGAATTTTTTAAACTTTTTCATAGCCGGCTGTGAATATTATGATGTTAAAAATATATTACATATAGAAGCATCATAAGTTAAGAGAAAAGAAACAGTCTTTTGATAAATTTTAATCAGTCGAGATAAAATACTCAGTTTTAGCGAAAGTATTAAACATAATGTCCTTGAAAATCGATTTTTATTTACCATTTAGTATGCTCTCACCGTCTACTACACATTAAAAATTATTTTTCCCAATATCTTCCCGAGATTTTAGTGTGTTCCTGGATGGTTTATTTTCTTTAAGACATCTTCTGAACTCATCTTGAGCCTATTCTCTGAAATTAGTTACAATAAGTACTGAAGTTCAGTCATGGTTTTTGTCTGTTATTACTTGCAATTCTGATACTCCTTGTTGACATTCATTGTCATCCATAAGCTACAAGTTTTCACCACAGATGCACATGATATAGGAATTTTTTTTAAAAAAACTGTTATTGTTATTTAACATATGACATAAATATGAAGTAATATATTTTCGGCCGCGGTAGCCTAGTGTTCATAATCGCGTACTCACGGATGGCGGTTTTCGTCGAGATGCTGATTCGTGCCTCGATGGCACAAAGGCCCCCTCCCCCCCGAGTAGCCAGGACTGATGCACGTGAAATTAGTCGGGGCCCAAAGCCCTCCCTTTGCGTGGTGGGGAAGTTAGGAGAAGGAGTGCCAGCTGAGGAGTCGTCCTCGTCACTTGACAGAAGTTCAGAATTATGAGGTCCGTAGCCACCCTCGTTTAGCTTCTAGTAAGACGTTAATAAAACCAAACCAAAACAATATTTTTTTCATTGAACTTATTGCCTGCTTAAACAATTGCTATTCAGTCCTATTGACCAGCTACATAGACATTCTGATTTAAGGATGTATTCCTCTTTTATCTGCTTATACTTTCATTCAGAATAATCGTCTGCGGTATTCGTCATATACCCTCATTTCGGACCGCAATGAAAATGCTCATTACCTATACATGTTCTAAGAGTATATCAACGATAAACACGTTTGCAGGAAAATGCATGTAAATAAACCCATAAATTAACATGACAACATTGTAGAAAATTGACACTGACTACTCTGAATCCGAGCTGGGACAACGGAACAGAAATATTATTCTTAGTCAGTATCCGTGAGTAATATTTTCGTGATTTTTCCGTTACTGTATACATTTCTCTAAAAGTATTCGCCAGAGCGAGAATGGTTTCTCAGAGCATTTTCTCTTTACAAGAGTTTTAAAACTTCGAGATGCAATTTTTTTGAGAAGCTTTTTTTTTTTGAATAATTTAAGGTATAAAGGATTATTCCAGCAACAAAGTTGTACAAATCCTCCACCAAAATCATATGCCCTCAAATAGCGTAAAACAAACGTAAACGTTAAGTATTTGCAGTAAGAAAATTTTGAGAAATTTTACGGAACTCCTCGCTACTAAGCGTTTTGCCGCTTTAATTGTAGCAATTGAAATTCGAAATGAATAAACTACTAATAAGCTCTTTTTGATACAAATCAGAACTACAGGTATTCAATTGTTTTATATTTATTTTACGAGCAATTGATAGCTACCGAAAGTGCATTTTTGTATACTTACATATGGTATATCTTGGATATTGTCAAGGAGTATTGATAAATATTTAATTTTTTAGCATGCCTACTTTCTCTCATAAAAGGGAAGATTCGTTCAAAACATTTCCATTTGTGGATTTTAATAGATTAAGTAAGAAAATAATAACCCTTCATTACAAAGTGATTTTTCAAACATTCCAATTGTTAATTGAATTTATTTTTTTACTATACACCAAAAAAGTGCTTCTTAAGACATTTCTTAAGGTGATATATTTGTGCAAAAAACAACTAATTTTTTACCATTTACTGATACTGAATAACTTTTATTTTCTTTCAAAAAAGTAATCTGCAAGGATCAGAAAAAAAATTAGAGATGTAGAAAATTAATGATAGTGTATAAACGCATTAGAATTATTAATGTATACTAACAGAAGCTCTTGATTGTATTTATTTAAAAATAGTCTGTATTGAATATTTAAGAAAATTTTAATCTAGCTTTTTCGAAGAAAGCTTAAAAATTAAATTTTCAATCAAGTGACTATTCATTTAAAACAGTTTTTGATAATGAGTGTATGTTCTATGTGTTTTTGTTTAAAGTAATGAATTTTAAGTGAATTAATATAATTTGAATAATTTATTTGGTTGTATTTTCTTAATCGTAAGTTTTATTCTGTTTAACGCAAGGTAGCTTATACTTAATTGGATATTATTTACTTGAAATATAAGAATTTGTTTTCTAATATTAAATTTATTATGATCATTTTCAAACTTTATATATTTCATTTTATAAAATAAATTAATGTAAATTGATTCAATTATTAAAAATAACTTTTAATCATAAATTCTTATTATATTATTTGATTAAACATTATTTAATTGAAGCTTAAAAATCTATTTTCTAACATTACAAATATAATTATTCTTAACTGTATTTTGCTTTCTTTTCATTAAATAAATTAGCTGAATAAAGTGGTGAAAATTAATAATTAAATACATTTTAATTGAATTATTTAATATTAAGAGCATTCAATACATATAATTAACACTAATGACATACATATATACAAACACCAAAGAAATGGAAAGATGAAAAATTAAACGTGGATAAAAGGTGGCTAGAATTATTTTCATATTTTTTTTTTGAAAAATATTTTATCCCATTAAAGTTCAAAACTATTGATTGAATGTGCACAATGTTTCACTGGTGCAAATGCTAATGCAAAGAGGAAATTTTCGTTTAGCGTAAGTTGTTCTGAAGTGAGTGCGCTATGCATGGAAAATGAAGATTTATAGTTAGTTAAAAATGAATAACAATTTAATTACATATAAGCAACAAAATTTTCCATCTTTAAGAAACTAGAGGACATATTTAAAAAATAAAAATAATAAATTAAAAAAAAATTCCTAGAGAAATTTTATACTCGTATTCACTATGGAGTTTTCTAAAATTTTGAAATATTGAGTTACCATGTTACTTCAGAACATAAATTTCACAGTAAATTCAAAAAACATTATTTTAAATGCAGGTTCTTTTCAAAATTGTAGAATAGTATACATTTCGATACCTTAAATATCATCTAGTATTTAGAGCAGAAATGTTTGAAACAAGTTTAATACAAGATTACTAGCTTTAAATAATAAAAATAATCTGAATGAAAAAAAAGCTGTTAAATTAATATCCTTTTCAAGAAATACATAACATTTAGAGAATAATTTCCTGTAAAATTTAACTCGATATTCAAAATCAGTTATAATAACTATATAAGCAATTTTTTAACGAAGTTAATGTTGTATAATATATAATTATTCTATAAGTTGTGTTTCATGTTAAACATTTCAATCTAATGGAATGAATTAAGAATATATATATATATATATTAACTAATCACACATTCAAATCATTTCATGGTTCAACTAGATCAGAGTAGTAATCTAGGAGAAAAGGAGAGAGCTGGCCTTCATACCTCGTCTGTCAAGAAGGCAGGATAGGAAGAGGAAGGGGAATATCCTAACCCAACCCCAAGTCCAACAAGATGGCAGGAAGCAGGAGGTAGGGGAATTTCCTCAACCCCTCGTTTAAGTTGGTTTTGAGGGGTGACACTTTGAATGATATGTGCCCCACCCTTTATTATCGTACTCGCTAGGGACCTTTTAATTCCAAATTCAAAAGTGACATTTTACTAATCAACATTCAATTCTAGATACAAAAAGGGTTTCAAAAATTTAACATTATCTATTAATTCAATTTCTATAACAAAAGTAGTATTTTAAAAAAAAATGTCTTGAAATGTAAACAAATAATCATGAAGAAGTTTAATTATGTAGAATTTTTGATAATTTCCTGAAGTGAAGTGTTTTACTTTCAAAATGATTAACAACTAATATATACGTTTACTTTTCATGAGTAACCCAATCATTTGGGATTTTAGGATATATCCAAATTAATCTGTTTTTCCTAATATACATTTTAATTATTATTTGTTATTAGGTAGAATCTTACTCAAACAAATTATTAGTGCATAAGATTTTTTTCTACGTGTGTAGAACTCTTTCCAAATTGTGTAAACTGCTCATTTTAAGGGGTAGTCTTTGAAATTAGAGCGGTATGGAAATCCGAATCCCTTTTTCTTTACTTATAAATAAATAATTGCATCCTTCAAAAATAATACCAGTTTTGCATTTCGTATGTAGGATTTTAAGATTTTTTTTATTTCGTTTTTTTTTAATTCCAATGGTTAAAAAACTAGATTGAATTGTATTAGTTTTGTTGGTATTCTCAAAAAATTCAGATACTTAATTCTAAGACCGCAACGTAACACTAATCCTTGAAGATGTACAGCTATAGTATATCATTTTGTTTTATCTGAATGTTATTTCTCTTATTTGCTTTTTTCCTTTGTATTCTCAAACAATCCCAAACTACTCTCTCTTTTGCTTTAGATTAAACTTCTGCCCATGCAACTAAATCCACTATTGGGATTTCATCGACCCCTGAGGACAATTATCCTGTACACAGAAACAAAGAAAAGATTAATGGATCAATGCTTTGGTGCACCCGATTCGGTAGTTCTAAAGCCAGATATGGATCTCTGGAAATTTTTATTGCTCACGAAGGTTTTTCTAAGCCTCTTTTCTACTCAATTTTTGTCGCTATTCTCTAGTACTTTGTTTTACAACAGACAAAGGGAAATTTTAACAATCTCACTGAAGTTCAAGTAATGTTTTCTAAATTTTTTTGTTCAGAATATGGAGATGATTTACTATAAAATGAACTTCCGAAAGGGATAGTGAACGCTATAAAAAAGGGACAAGTTTTAAGAACTAATCTCCGTATATAATTCATTAATTTAGCAATTTTTATCTTTCTATTTGCTTAGCCTTTTTATTGTTATTTGCGTTCAAATTAATAAACGTCGCGAACTCAAATTAAAAAAAAATTACTAGCACTAACTTAAAATTTACTTTAAAATCAGATCTAGCCAACATAGCTAAATGAAAACTATTCTTATCAATTTTTAAGCTGTTTTCCGAAATAAAACAAACCTTAATAAGAAATAAAATATATTCACTCAGAAATGATGAAGTGTAATTTTGTGCTCATAAAAAGAAATAAAATAAGATTTAGTCCACAATATTAAATTTATTTAAATAAATTTCATAAAATTCAGAAAATTTTAAGAAATTTTATAATACTGACTACATTTTGTTGTCGAAAAAAGTATTTTTGATGATAAGTGCCAACTGAAACTCATCTATTTATGTCCATTAAAACAAATTGTTCAGCCATTCAAATGAATCTAATAGCCCAAGAAAAGTAGGAAATAAAAAACTTTTTTTGTAAAGAAAAAAAAACCTAATCTTGCATGATGAAAAAGTTTAATGTGCAAAAGTTAAGGAAAATTGCAACTCATTCTGAAAACTTAATGTGTCGTTATTCACTTTTATTTTTTTTTAATTATGGTCTTTTAAATCATATTTTTTTAAATTATGCAAAATTAGAATTAATATGTTTTGAGCAGCTGGAATTACCAGATCAATGGTGTAAAAAGTATTAAAAGAGATGCATATATTTATGCCTATCATATGGTAATAAATCTTTAATTTT
Organism: Nephila pilipes; assembly: GCA_019974015.1. NCBI lineage: Eukaryota > Metazoa > Arthropoda > Arachnida > Araneae > Nephilidae > Nephila > Nephila pilipes. The sequence goes on along the minus strand of BMAW01037947.1, from coordinate 116,412 downwards.
ATGTTATCCTATATCTTTTATTTTTCAGAATAGAAAAAAATGTATTAGAATTTTTTTTCAAAGAATTGTTAATAAAAACAAAGGTATTAGTTCTAGAAACGAAATTCCTTTCAACAAATACATTTCTTGTGCAACCGTCACATCTTTTGAAACTGCATGATGGAAAAGAAAAAAATATTTAAAAAAACATTATCCAGAAAAAACACATTAAAATTAAAGGTGGACTGTGAGTTTTTTCAACGTTCATAGATGATTTATTTATAAAATTGCTTAAAAGAATACATTAAAAGAATTTAAACATCATAAGAGTTTAAAAAAAAGTGTCTACATATGAACAATTTGTTCAACAAGCACATTATACATAAGAAACAATGTATGTATGTATATGTATGTATGTATATATATATATATATATATATATATATATATATGTGTGTGTGTGTGTGTGTATGTGTGTGAGTGTGTGTTTAAATTCTTAAGCAGTTTCTCTTAAAATTAATTGTATTGTTACTATTATGTAATTGAATGAAAAGCAGGAAGGTAAAGTTGTTTAATTTTAGATAATCAATTAAGTTTTTTAGATGAATATTGCTAATGAAATAAGTATATATATTATAATTTAAGGATACAAAGTTAAAAAAGAACTATTTTACTTAAATTAACAATTTTCTAAAAGTTACATTTTTGTACACCAGTAACTTTTATACATATTTTTTTTTTAAATTTATGATATTTATTTTATTTTTTATTTTCATATGAAATCCACTAAGAAATTTGATGACAATAGAATTTCAGTCAGTGAGACAAAAAAAAGTCTTTTCTAACCATAGAATAGGTTCCATTATCCATAACGGTATGAAGTAGATGTTGGTATTTATCCAAAAGTGACAAAATTCAAACAAAAACGCTACAACTATTATACATGAAAAAAGGTAAAGAAACAAAGTGAAGTATTTTAGTCATTCTCCATGCTTGCATTTTTCTTAAAACTCTAAACATGCCTTGAATATTAATCATTTTGGAGAGCTTAAGAGAGCTCCATACAAGAGCATAATAAATTACTAGTTATTCCGCCCTTAAGTCTTAAAATAGAACTGGAAAATATTTTTTGCTTTTACTTCTAGGAAACGAGATAACTACCTTTAATTTTTACAAGTTAATGCCACATAAATGTTAATAAAATATATAAAACATTTAAATATATACATATACATTGTTGTGTAACTATAGAAACTCTTTTCTATTTTAAACTAAAACATCTTTTAAATTATTCGCTATGAAAAATGTTGCAATACGAGTGACAACTCTTTCTCAGAACGTCAATAAAATTTCCTAAAGTAAATAATTGTGTATTTTGGTCTATAAATAGTTTTAAACAAAAACATAGAGGAAAATTTAAGTATAAGTTATACAATACATTGAAAGAAATAAATCAGCAATAATATAACATATGGTAAAAAAAAAATTTTTATCACAGGGTCAAGAAAATTATTAATTAATATTGATTATATCATGTAGTGCATCTGAAATAATTCTGTGGAAATGACCAATTTAAGTATTAAGTAACTTACTTTAGAATATTTAAATGTTTGCTATCAAATATTCTAAAATGTATAAAATATCAAATATATGTATATATATATATATATATATATATATATATATATATATATATATATATATATATATATATATATATATATATATATATATATATATATATATATATATATGTATGTACATCTGTGTGTAAAATATATATAATAAGTATATATAAAATATCAAATATTAAATAAAAAAGCATTTACCAAAAACTTACCATAAATGTTTTATTTGTACATCTGCCCTATTTCTGTCAGAAAAGTGTGTTATTTTTATTGCTAAACATCATTAATATGCATGGTGAAATTATCATATTTTTCATTCTTATATCTTCAGAATAAGTTGTAGTTTATATTTTGAAAATCGACATGAAACTGAAATTGATATAGAAAGCACTTCCGACTATCAAAGCAGTCACACTGAGAACGGAAATGGAAAATAGTAAATCCATTTATTGAAAGAAAACTTACACGTAAGGTAGAATTCAGAACAAAATATCCTGTATTTAAGCGATCTACCGACTACAAACTTTTTTAATTTACATATGAGGTCAGAACTGCTCTCTGTCAAGCCTATAAAAATTGGAATTCCTTAAGTTCCTTGAGCAAGCCTCCAAGAAGTTTTCCATACGAATGTTAGAAGTTAAAGAAGAAGACAAAGACATTGGAATCTCAATACAAAAGCCTACACCTATATATTTCTGAAAAAAGTCATAAAAATTCCCACCATATTTCTAAAAACATAATTTGGAATTTTACGATTGAAAATACGTTTTAGGGGCTTTTTTATTCCTGTGCGGCTGTAAAAATTCCAATATAATTTTTTCTGAGCTTTGATTTTTTTTTATTTTCCTAAAAATAAAAGAAAAAAAGGCGATGATTTTTTTTCTATCTTTTCTAATTTGAGTAATCCGGAAATATTTTAATCATTCATTAACACTCCAACAGAATACTATCGAAATTGAAGTGGTTATTTTAATAATATTAGAAATATAATTGTTTTAATGTAAGTTCAATGTTTATATAGGTCATAAAATTAACAAGTCCTCCATTTCTTACATGGTTTTAGATCTAAAACAGCTGAAGAGCTAATTCCAATTCTTTTAGAATTGACAGATAAATTTACTAACTATTTTTTCTTTAGAGAGAAAAAAAAAATCTAACTTAAATTCAAGTCTACTAAAGTGTTTTATTGTGAATTTTCTGTACAAAATATATGCCAGATTGATTGATTGGTTTTATTTATGTCGCACTAAAAGCTACATAACGGATATTGGCGACGTATCTTGTAAATCTGCTTATCGGTGAAGAGACGAGAACGACACATGAGCCCCCGAATCCTTCTCCAAACTTCTACACCATACCAACGAAAAATATATCAGACTATTATAGTTATTTAAATAACTGTAAGGATAATCTCAAGATTAATTTTTAAACAACTTTAGAATAATGTAAAATTTATTTAGCTTCTAAGGTTTGTTTTATTTTAATACCTCATACAAAATATAATTAATTTCTTACAAATAAATATTTTTTTACATTTCAATATTTATGCCGATATTTCATTGTAATGTATCTTGATGAGTTAAATTTAAATGTCTTTTTCTTCAGATAAAATTAATAATGTAATTTAAATTTTATTCAGTTGTATACTTTAGTTTAATGCTCTGTGGCTTTCAGAAAATATTTCCAATTTTGAATGTAAGAGTTGACGATTTAATATATTAAAATATAAGGAATTAAAATTATTAAAATAATCATTTATGTATAATTATAATTTCATGAGATCATCACATACGAAAAAAGTGAAAACATAATTAAAACTCTTTCATATCTTCACGAAAGCAACTCTCTTAGGGCACTATTATAACAATTCTTTTGAAACACAATCTAAGTGAAAAGTCAAAAAGAATCAGGTAAAGAATAACTGAGCTGTTATTTAAAATATAAAATTTATTTTTAATTAAGTAAAATCTTAAGTATTTTTTCATTGAACAATATGACTCAAAAATTCATATTTAATGGCATTTTCAATATTTCTTAATTCTCTTGCCAGAATTAAACTTTTTATAAACCTTTTGTGCTTCTTTGAAAAAAGACGAAATATTTTAACTTTTATAATATAAATAAATTATTTTCTCCATTCCAGATTGATTTAGCTGGCTACATTCCATAAATTTGTCAATTTTTTTGAAAACCAATTACTATGTCAATTTTGAAAACCAAAGGGCAGTATGGAAAATGAATAAACTGTAAGTAACAGTTTCAAAATTAAGAAATTAATAGCGTTACTTTTCTTAAAATTTTTAAAGGGATGTATATTAATTAACATTCAATTACTATCTGAAAAACACAGAAATATAATGTACAAATATGAATATAAATTTTTATTGAATCTCAAATACGGCACACTTATGGAATTAATTAATATCTGTTATCAATAGATATTTGTTCCTATAAAAAGTATCTCCTGAGACAAAAAAAAAATAGTAGTGTATTTTCTTTTTTTACTCTTATTATTAAGCTAATCACTAGATGTGCAATTCTATGTAAGATATCCGTAATCAGTAATTCATCGCTTATTGAGAACAATTTCAGGGTTTCATTTGAATTTTCACAAGTTATGTCATAACATGAGTGTTCTATTTTTTCGCAGTTGAATAAACTTGAATTTCATTTAAATTATTTAAATTTATTTTTTTAATTAGAAGAGCACAAATCTAGAATTTCATCGTAATTACATATCACAGAATTATACTTTATTATTTTTTAACAACTTCTTATAGTTTATTTATTTTTGACAAATACTAAGACTTAAGTTCTCTTTTTATAATTAATTACTTTAGAAAATTTGATTCTTCTTTCTTTTTAAAACGAATGTGAAACTGGTTATTTTAATGATTTATTGTCTTGTAAGTGTAGATAAATGACAATACCTTCATATTCATTAATTTATACCTTAATGAAAAAGCAAAATCTTATTGAAAAGACTTAATTTTAATTTACTACATGTTACAAATAATGTGTTAACAACATAATTAATTAATTTTTTTATGATATAAATCAACAAAACCAACATAAGAGAAATTTGTTGACTTAAAATGAAAATTTCATCAAAATTATTATAGTATTTGTTAAGATTTGGAACTAAATCTGAACTATGAAATTTTAATATTTTCTCTTAATATTGACTAAAATATATCATTTATCGATCCTTGAAAACATAAACTTTTAATTACATTCAAGACTTTGATAAATAAATTTGCTCTTTTATGTAAATTTACGGTTGAATAGAGTGAATTAGGGATTTGAAAATGCATATTCAATACATTAATAATTATGAAATCCCTGATATATAAAAACATTAATTTCAAGAGATTCAATGTATTTTTAAAATTTACTATTATGACTGTATTTCTATAAACACAACGAAACCATGTCTATTTCCTTATGTTACATAAATCAAGTAAAAAAGCGCATTTCTGTACATCAAAGGAGACCTTAATAGTTCATGGGGCTGTAGATTTCTTTTAAATGTATAGCGGTCTTTTTCCGAAGCTGTATGAGATCCCACATTCCCCCGCCTAAAGGCGTAAAACTTCAAACTTCTCCAAAGGAATAATACACTCATCTCTTTATACCAGACTATAGAGTTGTATCTACTTCCTTTGGCCAGGTACAGAAGCCATCTATCTAATAGAAAAGAAATGGGGACTTTATCATCCACAAGAAAGTTCCTCAAACGTGAAATAGTTTGGAAAAATGGAGAAAGAGGGTTGGGTTTGGGTGAATCCAGGTCTTCACGAAGAACTTACTCAGAGAGCATTCAGAACAGGAAATCCACTTTTGTGGATTCAGTAACTTTAATGTGCGGTTGGCTCAGTGAAGGAGAGAGGATTTCCTTTTTCATGAAAGTGAGAGAGAGTCGGGATTTCACCTGCCTTCGTTCTTTTCTTCCTGTCTCCTCATATATCTCAGTTGATATCGTTTTGTTCCTAACACCGTTATCGAAAATTTGAAATTCCAATATCATATGTATTTGCCACTAAACGTTCTATCAGGATTTCACCTCTTTGTCAGAAAGATGTGTAATATGTAGGTAAAAATGGTGTAAATACAGAAAAGACTATTACTCAAAAGAACATTCCTAACTTTGTAAGGAAAGTCTTCTATAGCAATTTGAACTATGCAAGAAATATATTGTACAAAGAAATTTTAAAATGTTTTATCGCATTTTATAAGAAATAAAAGTGCTCTGTAAAGTAATATAAATGTTTTCGTCATTTATTTCATTAGTAATTGATAAGATTAATACTTGTAACTTTCTCTACAGATGAATAGTTCTCTTAGTAAAATATTTTAAAATAATAATACCACAAAAATTATTTTCATATGTTATAGAATGTATATCCGTGTGTGTTGAAAATAATAATCCACTAGATGTTTTATTTACTAAATTACATATTTTCGTAATGCAAACTATATGAAACCTTCTGTAAGGTTTAAATGATAATATTATAAGCAATTCTATAAAGCAATTAAATTTCAGATAGTTGAGATGAAACATGATTTATTTTTTCATTGAAAACTAATAAAATAAACTAATTTAAAAATAAAACGGAATATGATAAATTAATAATATTTTGATATTTTAGCAAGGCATCGTACACAGATACATTCACAGATCCTATAAGATAAGAAATAAATCAGTGTTACAGATCCCGATTAAGAAGCTTCAATTAATCAAGGTTTATATAAAACATTTAACACTCGTACGTTAAAAAGATGAATAATATACATCCATGAAACGAAAATTTATGTAAGCAGAAACTTTTCAACAAAATTAAAGATATATTTGCAAAGATTTTTAAGTTTAAAGAAAGAAATAACAATTTAAAAATTAATTTTGTTTAATCCAATGATTCCTGAAATTTTTCACAATTTCATTATAAATAACAAGTTTTCTTTATGTTAAGTCATTGATTACCAGTATAATATCTGTGATATAAGTTTATTTCTTTACAATTTTTAGAGCATTATTCAAGAGCACATTTATGTTATAAAAACGAATCATAATGACTAAAAATGCACAGCTGATTTATTAAAAGGAAATTATAATTTATACATATGTAATGTTGTAAAAAATTTATGTATATATATATATTATTTATGTGTATTTGTTACTAACATTAAAATGTCTTATAAAAACAAATATTTACATTAATGTATTATAGAATATAATCAGAAAAATTCAACACAGAAATATTATTAAAAATTTTGAAAAACTGGAGTTACATTTGCATAGTTTATAATGAATTACTTTTAAATGTATTAAGGAAATGGTTTCAACTATTATTTATTTTTTTGTACAGGTTTATAGTACTTATTGAATGTATATGATTTTAGTATCTAATAAAAGAGAGCATATTTTTCGAATTTAAAGTTTCAGATTTTTTTCCTGAATTATAATTTTTAACATCAACGAATGGAACAATTTTTCACTATAATTTCTACTTAATATTTTTGAAGAAAAAATATGAACAATTTATTTCTTGAGTTAATTTTTTATATACATTTGGGGACTTGTATTTTGGTTAAGACAAAGCATGTTTTATACACGCATTCACTGCAATTTAAGAAGTTCGTCATTATTCTAATGACGTTTCTACTCATGGAATGATTGCATATCAACAGTAGGAGTAATGTTTTGGAAAAAGGATAATTTGTGAAACAAAATACACTTGTGTGTGATGTTCTAAGAGAAACAAATATGTAAAAAACTATTGTAGACTTTTTATTATTTCAATAAAAACTGTATTTGTTAATGTAATGAAAAGTCATTGGTATTACACTACATTAAAGAATGATATATGTTAATATTATTAGGGGAGAAATGTTTGACAAAAAATAAAAAAAAATTAAAGGTAAAGAAAAAGAAAATATATAAAAAAAACTTGAAACTTGCGTAATTCACTTATTATATACTTTGATATGACAATACTCTAAAAATCCAATAATTAAATAGAATCATCTTCAAATTATCTTTCTCCTAATGCTTTCAATTTTTGAAACTACTAAAATTAGAAATTAATTAAACCCCCACACCAATTTCTAAAACATTCATTAAATAATATTGCATAAAGTTTTATCACATAAAATAGAATGCAAGGCACGTGTTCCATTTTATGTGATAAAACTTCAATTTACATTTAACACAACACAAGGCATGCTATCATAATCGATTTTCAGTAGAAAATATTGATTAAATTTCTGTCAGGAAGATTAAAGAGAAAAGTGAAACTATTCATTAACTCTAAACAAAATTATGTTCTCGGTTGATGAAATCTAATTAAGTGTATTAAAAATCGTTTTACATAGTAAAGTATCCCTTTTCTGCCAGGAGAGGTCTAAACGAATTTTAAAATATATATTTCTAATAATTGTTCGAAAGTGTAGATATTTATAATTACTTAAATGATCATTACGAAATAGGGACAAATCATCAGTATGAATCACTTTCTTTAATATCAGAATTTATGGATTGAAATAGGAATTATAAACCTGTATCTATCAAAGCTCAAAATATTTCATTGCTTCATTATTTAGTGATAAGCTCAAATTGTTTGAAGCTTAAGATTTATATTCTTTAATATATATGATAATACTTATTAAAGAATATAATTATTATAATGTTATTATAATATATTTTATATTATTATAATATTTATTAATTTAGAGAGATTAATTTTACTAAACGATTAAACATTCTTTAAGGATTGTTATAGTTGTTCACTTATATTGTTAATATTTCGTACTGCCAAGTAAAAACAGTGTAAAAGAGAACATTAATAATAAATCAAATCAACTAATACAATGATAATTGATTTTTTTAAGACCTTAATGCCCCACCAGTACAATACTTTAATATTTTGGCCAAAATGTCATAATACCATAATCACGCTTTAATGTCATAATATCATAATATACCATAAGTCATTTAAGTACTTGAAATCATATCTCATCTCTTAAATTAGACATGAGAAACGTTAAAATGTTCAGTTGCATTAACTCTACATTACCACATAGAATGCTTTCTAAATTAAAAGTTCATGTCTTTTGTAAATAGATGACATTAATAAAAATAATAAGGAATTTTAAATACTGCTTTAATGACAAGCTGAATAAATGTAAATTCTAGAAAATAAGTAAAGATAATATTCAACAGTACTTTTATGGTGTCAATAAACAGGATTCCCGAAACTAAGCAGCAACATTTAGACTGAATATATTATGTTAAATAATTTGTAAAGTAGTTTACATTAAAGCGAAACAATCAAAGATGGATTGTTATGATTGTTTTTACATTTCTAGCAAAAAATTGAAAAAAAAGAGAACAAAGCTTTCAAAATGAATAGTTTGTAAATTAAATTTTATAAAATTTGGTGTTCCTTTTTCAAAATTTGTTTTATAAATATATATAAGATATTGTCCAATCAAGTATGTACATAAAACTTTAAGCTAGTTAAAAAAAATGATTCAATAAACAAGAATAAAATTTAAGAACAAGGCATAACAATATCTTAGGGTACAAATCTTAAATACTTTTGGTTCAAATTTAGAGTCACCATGTAGACTCAAACACTACTACTGCATTACATAATTTATGATAAATTTTTGTAGCATCGGTTAATGATAGTTATTAATTACATTTTAAATATTCAGGCATTTTTGGACCAAAAATGTCAGAAAAGTTCAAGATTCAGCGAGAATCTGAAAGATGTACTATTTCACATTGTCTTGAAATCAAGGAATGGGAATGGGACTTGGAAAAAAAAATACAATTTCATAATAATTATGGGTATTTTATAAGACAATGACCATGACGTTACATTATTAAATATAATTTCATTCAATTAATCATACCGTAAAATGCAAAATTAAAATTATATGTTTATGTACTTTGAATAATATTTAAATTTTATTTTTTCATTATTTGTTTAAGAGTTGTGGGCATTTAATGGGTAAATTTTTGATACTTTGGTGAAAATACTGCTGATTTGAGATTGGAATACAATGTATATATTTTTCGGGAATAATTCGCACTGTTAGAAGATATATTGGTTTGCAGATATATAGATAATATATTAGCTCAGGTATTAGTCTAAAGTTTTGATAGTAGATCAAAATTACAAAATGTGTCAAAAATAACTTGTAGCATTTAAATAAATAATTTTATTCAACGGGCAATTATTGTGCATTCGTAACGTTCTGATTAATATGATCCAATTACTAAATCTTACTACCAGTTCATACGTTATGAAAAAATTCAGTAAAAGAAATTATATCTTATGATAAATAATAGTTTTCAAAAAGAAAAAAAATCTTTATCTTTGGGAAAACAAATGATCCAGTATGTATGACTAACTGTATGTGAACACTAGAGATAAATTTATAAATTTGCAAACCTTTAATTAACCTTTATTTAACACGTTTTAATGATAAACAATAAAGTGATGCAAGAGATGCTCAAATATCAGTTTATGCATGTAAAATTTCGATTTGTTACTCTCATTTGATGGACTGAGAGATCAGTGTGCTCAATTATCATGCACTTATAATGCAAAAATGAACCTTAACAACACACTTTTTTGCATCTTATCATGAACATATTTTTTATTTCATTTCATAACTCTTTGGGGTTAGAAGTTAAGATGTCTTATTTGACTATAGTAAGAAATCACTAATTCACCAAGTTCTTCCAGAAACTTTTTTCATTTTATCTGTTTTGGTTAAACTTTTTGTAATTTTTAATGTCTGTAAAGGAATGCATTGTAATACCATCATATCCATCATATTATAAGACACTTTTTTCGTTTCCATTACAAATGCAAATATTGATTAGTTCATCAAGATTTATCTATAGCTTATAATACATAACATTATAAAACAATATATAAATTTTTTGGCTTCTTTATGTACTCTCTGATTGATGCTCACTTATAAAGTAGTATTACTTGCTCTTTTGGGAATGTAAATAACGACACTAACTTCAGCCCAAATATAATTTTCAATACCGGAATGTTGTTTAAAACGAATAAGTTAACATATTTCAGGGCTTCTCAAACATCATTTCAACTCGTATTTTTTTAAAAAAAATTACATATAATTACTGTCTTTTCAAGAATACTGTTTTAATTTAGAGTAAGTCTTACTAAATTACCTTTTATGTGCAAAATATCAAACTCCTTTAGCCGTATGCCTATTTATTGGCCATATCTTGTCAAAAGACCCGCACTATACTTACTTCCCTTGCTCTAGAGAAAACTTTTGCATCACATTCGAAACAAGTTGTATTGCTATAAATGAATTGCTTTTGTTTACTGTTTAGATAGTAAAACATAGTTGGTGCTAGATCTTACATAAAATAAAGAAAACAATTCATCAAGTCATATATACTGATACCACAAATACCATTAGTTCAATTCGCAAAAATTAACGTAAAATTCATAAGTAAGCAAAATTACAGTTGTATGAGACGTATATGATGACTATTAAAGTATTACGAAATTTCATGAAATCCAATGTTTTAAATAAAAACAAACAAAACCACTTAGAACAAAATACATCCACACGGATTATCGGAGTGAAATTATAAATTACCTTCTTAAGAGCTTGATTCGATTCATATTAAAGATAAGAGTTTAACTATAGTCAATTATGTTATAAGGTAAACATGAGTAATCAATAGAAAATAATAAAGATTTATAAATAATTGATAAATACACTATGAAAAACTTCCAAATACAGAGGAAAAATATTAAATGGAAACGAATTTCGTGTAATCATACTATAAGGACAAAAGTATTAATGTTTAAGGAATTTACTTTCAATTTGAAAAATATAATAGTATGAATAACAGAATCAATGTTCAGTTTGAAAAAAAAAATTGTTACGGAATCAAAGATTTTACTGTAATATATTGCTCGAATTTCAAAAGAAATTTTTATGTAATTTTTCATCTTTCTTTCATTATGATTCAATATATTTTGCATTTAATAAAAGAAAACAATAAAATCAGAATATGTTTAAGAAAATAAATAACGGAAAGTAAAAGAAAAGATTTTCTAGAATAGCTCTAAAGGATCAATTATGGTTTCAAGTATTTGCTGAACATGAAATAAAGTTTACAGAGGAAGCATTTTCAATAGAAACGAAAATAGGTATAATACTCTTCTCTCAGAAGAAAGAGATGTCAAAGAAATTTATTCGAAAAATATTTTTTTCCTTCAAGAATTCTTGCCAAATGTAGGACCGTAACTCAAATATATATATATTTCGAATGGAATTTTATTCCAAAATAAATATATAATACAACCATACACCAAATATTATGTTGTAGTGCAAAAACGTAATAAATGCAGAGGAGGAGTTAAATTTCCAAGCATTTTCGTATATGTTACGAATCCGGGCATCCAATTCAAAGTTTGTAGAAAAAAAGACACAAAATTCGTCCCTGGCTGCCTCTTATAAAAGCAAAGATTCTGAAAGAATTCTAGACATATATTGTTCTCGAAGTTTGCGGGGATTGTTACTTTTGTAACTAAGAAGTCAAATATAAGTAAAAGAAAAGGGAAAAAAAAACAATCTTTATTCTCTTCGTTCAGTTTTCATTTTTACTTACTTATTTGCTTACACCAAAAATAACATATTATTTTACTAAAAAGTTGTACTTTGAAGAATACATTTTTGTGTAGAGTAGAAAACTCATCATTTAATTACAAATTGCTTATTGTTATAATAATTATTTTCACAAAATAATTTATTGTTGGAAACTCTCCAAAATTAACACTTTATAATGAAGCAATTACATCAATAATACGCCGTATAAATTCAATGCAAAATATGTTTATTGAAAATGTAATGAAACTTAACTACCATTAGCTTACATAATAAAAGTGATTTCATTGCTGAGGCGACATTTTTTTTAATGTAGTTTCATTAAACTTTAAGTTAAAAATATATTTATATCATTTACAATTCTCTTTCACAATTAATTTTTCAATGCATAAATATGCACGCGCAAACTCCAAAAAATAGTATTTAAAACCAGCAATTACGTTATTTATGTTAACCGAATCATTATCATGGATGAAACATAATAATACTTTATTTGTGCGAGGTATATTTCTTAATATATGATGATAATGTGATTTCCAGAAATAAAAAAAACAAACTGAGTTAGATTAGTTTCATCTAGATTTTACGAAAATGACCTTTTATAGTATTATGCTATTTTATCGCTAGAGAGCACTTCGGTTCTACAATCAACAAAAATGTTACTGCATTGGCTGTAAAATTTTTTCTTTGCGTCTTGTCATCGAGAGATACGATGCTTGAGGGAAATTCTTTTTTAATCGATAATAAAATAAATTGCATCTGCAGAAGTAAATTTTATCCTTCTTTCTTTGAAAGTGAAGACCCTTCGGAAATATCATTCTTGCTCTCTATTTCTAGTGACTGTTATGTTGAAAATAAATTGTTTGTAAGTGTAAGATCGATAGCATTGAATTATTATATATGTTTTTATTCAAAGCTGGGAGGTTGCTGTTTTTTACAAAAATTCAGTGTTGTTATTTTGTATTTCTTTTGAATCGAAGAATTTCTATACAATTTAATATTCAGTTTAAAGTAAGCAGTCTTTACGTAAATTAAAAATATTAGAATCAATTTGTAATACTTATTTTGAAAGTTTTAATTCATGTCTTACAATATAAATAATATTAAAAAGAAACTTTATAATAAGTAACCAACTATTTCCTAAGTATATATCAGATATTATTTAAAATTTTTGAATATTTGTTTCAAGTGGTTAAAGAATGAAAAAAAATATTAAAAACCAAAGTAAAGTTATAGTTATTACTTTAATACTTATCAGCAATTTATCAAAAATAACTCTCTTAAATACATTAATACATCTTTTGGGATTAAATTTTAATAATAATATATGTTGAATAAAATATTTTTGTTGCTTCAAATACTATACAAAATCAGATTATAAAATTGCATTACAGAGAAAATAAAGAAATTAAATTAGGAATAACAAATAAAATTATGCAAAACGTTATGTACCAAAGTAAAGATGTAATTTTGCAAAGTTAATTTTGATATATTCATTAATTTTATATCATTCAAATGTAATTATAATCTTGATGACATTGCACCTCCTTCTCTTAACTTTCACACCCTGCCAACAATTTTCTTAAGTAGAATTATCTTTAAATAATGATTATTTCAACAAAATAGTTCTCAAACCTTTATTTTCAGCTTAGGATTTCAAGAAATTAAATGTAAAATATTTTAATAAATACTTTTAACAACGAATTTTATTCTAGGAATACCTGAAAATATATTTACTAAATTGAGTATTTAATAGAATCGCGAAAACTAGATTGCTTTTATTTGCATTACTATGGATATAAAATTATCAAATTATTCTCTAATATGTTATAAAATTAATTCTAAGATTAATAAGTTATGTTTTATTTATGAAATTATGTCAGTATTGTATAATTAATTGGAATTTTTTTTTAAATACAATCGAATAATTTAAAAAAAGTCCAGTTTCTAAATATCAGATATATTTGAACATTATGTTTCTAACGAATTCAAAGAATACATATTAGACTTTTAGTAAACACACACACACACACACACACAGAGAGAGAGAGAGAGAGAGAGAGAGAGTGAGATATATGTATACACATATATATATACATAGTTATATAAACATACACATATGCATTCATTTACATACACACATATATGTATACATACATAAATACATACATACATACATATATTTATGTATGTATATATGAATATAATCAAAAGAAAAAATGTTTGTACTAATAATTATGATATTTAAATTTTATAGGTCATAATAATAAAAATAAAAATTAATTTTTGATAATGATATTTTGCCGAAAAGTAATATAAAAAGTTTTCATTTTGTTAATTCTGCTTTATATAATGAAAAGAGTAGGGAAAATCAAATCAAGCAATAACTTAATTTAATCCTTAAAAACAAAAATAAAAATTTGGGGTCAAATACAGTTGTATACTTCTATTTGAATTAATTAGCTACAAAATCCAAGATGTTTTTTTACAGCATCATAATTTAACTACTTTATAATAGAAAACATATGTGTAGTATATGCAGAACATAATATTTTATAAGGTCTGAAATTCATGATTATGAAACTCGTCTACAAAAAAAGTGAAACCAAAGGCGTTGCGTTAAATACATAGCATAACAATAAATAATTTACAGGGACTTTAAGTGATTTCAGTAAAAAACTACAATAATACATCCTAAGTGTTAATAAAAATGAAAAGGTATCTTCATACATTGCAATGTTTGAAAAAAATAATGCTGTATTCATGATATACGAGCCTTTAAGAAGCAAAGAAAAATTATAATCATAGTTACGAAGATACATAAAAAAATACCAGTTCATCTCTGCAAAAAATGCTAGACAAATGGATAAATTTCTCACCCTGGGAAAAAAATGAAAAATATTACCACAACTACGTATGGCAATGCTATTAAGCCGCCATGGAGCGTAAGAGTTTTTAAATGGGTTTTTGAACCCTGCTACTAAACTTTCTTTTTCGGCATTGATTCTTTCATCTTACTGTTCGTTAAACCGAAATCTTTTGTTTAAGAATAGATCTTAGTATCAATATATAAAAAAATACGTAAAAAAAGAGACAACACAAAAAAATTCTTGGAAGATCACAAAACTATTCTTCTATTCCAGTTACTTTTTTATGTTCCTGTCTGGCGGATATTTCTTTTTGCTAGTCTTACCCCACCAAGAGAAGACGACTAAAAATAAATTCTACGTCAGAAGAGCTCCGATAATCCTTTCCTACTTCCATGGATTTAACCAGCCAACTGTTTCGGGAGATCGCAAACCTCTTCAAGAAGAGGCAGTAAGGTCTGTGTTTGTAAACAAACCGGGATGTTCATGAATCAAATTGAACCTTGACATGCTTCTATTTGCATACATCTTCGAGAGCTCTCAAGGTGCCAAACCAGACAGAGTGACGTCAAGAAAAAGGAGTTTATCACTATAAATGGAGATATGTCTAAACGATTCCGAGGCAGTCATTTTTCACTCAATTTCTGCTATAACAAGAATCAATGTCTTCCAGTAAATATTGCACTTTAGTATAAGTTCAGTTAAGAAAATAGAATCAACAAAAGTGCGACGTTGTAACTAAGAATAGTTAATCTTTAAATAGTTAGTTGTACGTTTCATTAATCATATTATACGATACCGTTAGTGATCACAAAAATGGCATCCATTTAATCGATAAAAGTTTTGTTTCAAACTTAAGATCAATTGCGAAATGGAAAGAGCGATTTAACATTAAATAAGTACCAGGTAACATTTTCTTCATAACACTTATAGATTTTTTTTAAAAAAAAATTGTAACTTACATCTGACTTAAATTTTTCTTCCAATTTCTAATATTTTTCTTTAAGTTATTTTTAAAATTCTGTAGGATAAATTAGTGAGCAAAAAGGATAAAGTAGTGTGCATTATTTTCACATTTTTTTTTTTGTGTAATGCAGTATATTCTTATTAAATGTTATTAAATTTAAATAAAACAATTGTAGCAAAATTAAATAACAAACTATATAACATTCCTGCATCTGATTAATTCCTCAAAACATATAATAAACATTTGATAAACATTTCATTGGAAGCATATATAACTGAAAAAAAATTCTTTGAAGCATACTGTTTTCAAGAATTAAAATTATGTTTCCCAGAATGTAACTTACATTATTACTAATTAATCAATAAATATTCTTAAATATTGACAGTATTATTCTTAAATCTATTAATATTTTAAGTTACATTTCCTCTAGCCACAGAAAGTTCAAATTTCCAAAAAATTGAGCATGTCCAGCAACATTTTTTTTTCTAGTATCTTTTGCTAAAAATAATGCATAGAATTTCAGAATAAATATCACTGTTTCAAACTGAAAAAATACAGTACTAGCACAATTGGGCATTTATACATATATTATTGTTGTTCGTCTCTTATTTTTTCTCGTCACGGTGAATAACAGAAGTGTTGAAAATTTTCCTTATTTCTTTTTATCGCCTTTTATACCATAATTTTATATCGGACTTGTTGTAAATACCAGATCTCTCAATAATTTACGTAAATTAGTGAGGCAAAAATATGTTCAAACCTCTTTTTTTGTAATAAAACCTGAATCCATTGAAAATGATTATTAAGGGGGAAATGCATAAGAATGAAGAAAAGGAAAATAAACCATGAAAGGAAGTTCTTAAGGACTGAGTGATAACTGTAAGAAACAAGCCGAAAAATATTTATTGTCTTTTCAATGACCGGATGAAGGGATAAGTGGCAATTAAGGGACAATGACTTGGCACCTGAATTGTTCATGTGAGAATTAGTAACGACCATGAATTTATCACGTACTTCTATAAATTATCAAACCTATTTTTAAAATTCATTTCGCTTATTGTTATTATCATTTTTTTTCATATTTAGGTTGAGAGAGAGTTTAATATAATTTTGAGCATAGCAAATGTATGTTTTTAAATATAGATATAAGTGTTTTATGGGAAGTTATGTGACAGTAGAAATTAAGATAAGAGGGACCAGTTAATTGCAAGATTTCATAACGAAAGAAAATTACCGATTCACTTTTTTTGTTGCATCATCTAAGATTCCGTTGGTAGACGTTGATAAAAAAGAGCGTATCTCCATCAAAATCAGATACTCTCCTTCTCCAGCCCTACAAAGTTAAAAATGATTTAAGGTGAGGCTTCTTAAATCAAATATTGAATTCGCTTTTGAAAATGCTGATGTATATTATTTTATAAATATCATAAATAACACTTTGAATTTTGACTACAGACAAAATACAGCAATACGCGTATTTAAGGCACCTGATTAGAATTATCTAAAGATTTTTTAGTATTAAGAATAACCTCTCTAAAATGTTATCAAATAGCTAAATTATGGAAACTGATGTAATTAGCTCATTTACCTACTGCACTAAAGAAATTCTCACAATGATAAAAAGTTGGAAGCTTATGATTTATTAAGCGTTTGCCATTTAATCTTGTAATAATCTACAATCTGTTGCTCCATCATTATTCCATTATATAGGTTAGTATATATATAATTCAAAATTTAACTTTAAATATTCTGCTTGTGTCTTTTAAAGTGTCTACAAGAAGTTGCATCTCTTATGTAAATTTCTATAATGATTTTCTTCATCATCAGTTTGAAGCAATTTTTTTTTATTCTTAGATACTTTTATACTACCTACATATTAGACGTCTAGACAATAATTCCTGAAAAAGTTTATTGACAAAATAATACGAAAATATTTATTACAAAAGAATTAAGAAATAAGAAAAAAATTTAAATCTTATAATTATTCTCAAAACAATAATACCGCACCAAAAATGGATAACAATAACAAATAATAAAATGGTGACGGAATTTACCACTAAAACGAATGCTTAATCATTAATTTTTCTCTCTTTCAAATCAATGATTTCTTAAAAGAAGATTGTTCTAAAGAATACTTTTAAATTGTTATTTACTTTTTTTTTACTGGTGACACAGGGACAATAAGCGTAAGTCCCAAAGGGCAATACCTACTTACAACTGTTTTGTTCTTCCTGCCAAATAAAACGATTGCAATCACAGTGAGGAAAACATAAAGAAACAAAAAGAGCTCTAAAGAATGAAGAGAAAAAGAACTCGCCTTTTTTGCTTTCCTTCGCATTTCGCTTAGGTGTCTTTTTTTCCCTCCTGCGAGAACTTAAAAATATCTTCGGTTTCTCTCATTTGTTAATCCTTTCTCTGTCCTCTGTCTGGATATCTCGCGCTTTTTTCGAAACGACATTGGCACTTGGATTTGTTCCGTTTTATCATTAATAACATGGCAAAGCGACAGAAATATCTCACCAGTAAATTTGTCTGCGAAGTCTTAAAAACATTTTTTGTACGTTCCTTTTCCTACACATTTTAACTTTTATTTAAAAAAAACACGTTCGCACTAATTAATCCATTTTATCGAAAGAGAACATTTCAAAAAATATCGTGTTCTTTTTTATAGTATGAAATTTGTGATATTAGACTATTATGATATGTAATAACTAATGTTCCTAATCGTAGATGGCGCGAGCTGATAGAGTAATTGAATTCGTTACCAGGTGTTGTTCAAAAAGAGTAATGAGGTAGGCTTCTAAATACATTTAATACCAATAACAGCATATTAAATAAAACAAAATATCAATTATTAGTCAAGTTACCAATTTTACTAAATCATAGTTCTAAATCACGAATTCCATTGCCAACATTTACCTTGTACGAAGTCAACAAAATCGAACAAAAAAAATAACTCTCATTTCAAAGCAATTTGAGGAATAAATATCTCTTATAAGACAATACTATGGTACACACAAACTTTTAAATAAAGAGATAGTTAAACAAGCTTTTATCACCTCAGAAAATAGTTTTGCATTTAAATAAATTTAATTACAATTTTTTTCTTTCTTATACTGTCAAGAAAACAATAATTTCTATTATGTGCATTCATTCAGATTCACCTTTAATTTTTGATTAACTACAAAAACTATGAATAAAATATTTAATTTAATTTTAATTTAAAAAAAAAAAATCTAATGTGAAGTGAATATTTCATTGAAAATATTATACTGAATCAATTATGTTTTCCACGAGTTTAGAGGAAATTCACAAGAATTGATATAAATAAATTTTTTGAAAAATAAAATAAAATCTAAACTATATATTTTTATTAAAATCATCCAGCTTGTAGCTTCTGAAATTTATATTATAACATTCATTTGTTCTTTTGTAACACAAGTACATTAGGACCACCAAAGGCCTTTTGTGTGGTATAATTCGGCTTACTTGGCACATTAAATAGAACTGAAGCTTCAATTCCGCATGAACTTTCATGTGGTAGGTTGACGAGTCAATGACTCTGTTATATAATTAGTCCAAAGAAAATGACTTAAAATTACAAATTCTATTGTCAATAATCCAACTTATTACAATTTCAATAATATAAGATAGTATTATCTTTATTGATAGTAACTCTATTCATATTTAAGACTATTATTTTTTTTTGCTTTCTTCTATGTTTTCAGCAATATAGGAGGAGGAGATAATTAAGATTATTCTTTTATATTACAGGAACTTCAGCTTAATATCTTTATATCCTCTCGTATTCTACTTTTTCTTGTTTATTTATAGTGTACAATATCTTAGTGAAGCTCAAATATAAAGAAAATAATTAATAATATTTTTATTTAAAGAGAAAAAAAAGCATATAAAATCAATACCAATTACTTTCTAATTGTGTTTTTAAAGTCTTTCAATATTCATAAATAATTTTATATATATACACTTTAATTTATTTATTAATAAAACTGAATAGAAAAATGAGTGTTAAAATATTTTAACTTAAATATGTATAAAATATTTTACTCTTTTTATTATCAAAATATTTGCTAAAAATGAAATTGAGGCATTTGCTTGTTTCAATTTATATGCCGTGAGAGTAGTGTTATTATTTTGACATTAAACTTTAATCCCTTAAATATTTTCTTGACATTGAAGTGAGAATCACTTTTACTGAAGAACTCAAAATATGATAATCTCACCCATAAACAAACAAAACATTTCTTTCCAATACTAATAATTTTACGTAATGAACGCATTAAAACCACAAACACGAAATCTTCCCCCAAAAGGCATTTTTGTGGTATGATAAATAACGTTCAGCTTCTTCAGTAGTCAACAGACTGAAATTGATTCGCCAGTCTGCGATGAGGAGACGCTGGGGCGCCTAATGTTTCCGCCGTGTTTATCTTCTTTCGCGTGTTGTTTTGTTTGTTCTCACTTTTCGTTTCTGATGTTTGTTTGTTTTTTGACATATTTTCTCCTTTCCCATCTTTCTGAAGAAAAAAAAATTCTTTTATTTCAATTTCTGTATATGGGGAAAAGAAATACGCTTTTGCGAGATGCGTGAAAACTGCAAAAATGAAAAGACAATTTCACGTTATTTGAAATTTGAATGAAGGTTTGCTTTTAATTTTGTATTCATAATTATGTAATGTTTTTTGTAAGAATATTATTAGCTCTGCGAATAAATGATAAATTGTGCTACACTAAAACCTTTATGTGTGTGAAAAACGTAATTTCAATCACCGATAATTAAAAGATATATAGTGATAAGATAATGAATTATATGGCATATTAGAGATAATTAATAAAAGTAAATTTTTCTCTTAGATTCGTAACACTTGGTGTATACTTTCTATGTTAGCGGTGAGCTTAATTTTAATTGATTCTTTTCTTCGCCTCTTTTTTTTTTTTCTTGATAATCTTTTTCTACCCTTGAGATGTTCGATAAAAATTACGTCTAGCATTGAACCAAAGACTGAAAACGAAATCAGTCAAAATCCCAAGTGATATGGCTCCAAAATTACTTTTTAATTTCAATGTTATAAATTGAAAAGAATAAAGAGTAATATAGCATCATGAAAATACTAAGCTTCATGAATTTTATATAAACATTTCAAAGGAAATCAATTACAAAGAAATCAGTCTTTTTCAATATAAATGTGATAATCAGTATGTATTCATTAACAAATATTTGTCTATGAAATTAAGGAACTTGGAATATTTTAACATATTGCTATGAAAATATATATACTGAACGTTGATAACATAAACTGTAGATATTATGACGAGTTTGTTTTTAAAATAAAATTTATTGAAAATAAGAGAATACGTATTTGTTAAATTTTCAAAAATTATAGTAACTATAATGATACAAAATAAGATTTTAACTAAATTTGAAATTCAGGTTAATTTTCCTAGAATTAAGAAAACAATTTGATGTTTTCAAAAGATTTAAATTCATTTAATACGTGGGAAGATAATGCATTGGGAGTGTCTAATTATTAATCTAATTGGGAGTGTCACTGTGCTTTAAATTTCACTAGATGTTTTTATCTTTGTTGAAATAATCTAAGTAAATTAAAATGTAGGAAAAACAAGTTTTTTTTTCAAATGAATGAATACATTTTTATCCGAAGCAATTAGTCTTTTTTGAAGTATGAAGAATATATCCGATTTCAAAATATAACATTTATGCTATACAGAAAAAGATTCATTTAACGTTATTACATCATTATTTTTTTAATTTTGAAGTAAAGCAAACGCGTAATATTATTCAGGATAGTACATTTATGCTTATTAAAAATAATAATAAATGCCAAATTGTTTTAGTAAAAGACAGAAAAATTAATTTCTTGTAACTTATTATAACTTATAATTTAAGTATTCTTGATATCCATTATATTTCATAATTTTTCTCTTATTTAATAATCATTTGTCATAATCGAACGTTAATCATTATTTTGAAGAAAACAATAAACAGATTAGATTACTTAAAATTTATAATTTTTAAGACTAACAGAAATTTTTAGTATTTTATGAGAATAAAAAATAGTAAGTCACTGGAAACAGTTTCATTATAATTTGATAGAAGGAATATAATAGAACATGCAATAAATAAATGCTTAAATATATTCAATTCAAGCGAAACGTATTTATTTGCATTATTCTTTTCTGTAGTCTCATAGCATTAATAGTTATGAATAAACTTGTCAAATTCTCTGACATGCCTGTTATGAAACTGTGAGAGCAGAGATAGTCTACAAATTCTTCTGAAGGCAATTGTGTTATCGTTAAAAGATGTAGGAAAGAAAAGCTTTTATACTGTGAAGAAAATGACTTTTGAATAGTTTTTACATCAGTATTGCTCAATCCAAGATATCTTTTTTGTTCCTTTTGTTCCATTTCGATAAAAAAAAAGTCACAAATAGAAGAAAATAAAAAAGAGTACTAGAGAAATGTATATTTATATATTTTTTTCTTAGCTGAAATAAGAACAAGGAATATATGATAAAAGAATCTCGAGAAGTAACTGCTTGTTTCGTATGAAATGAATGCAAGTATAAAATGTAGAACAAGAATGTTTCATTGACAAAAAATGTTTGAACAAGAATGAGAACTCTACTGTTTGAACGAATGATAAATTATATTTTCTCTCATGTTTTTTGTCAAGAAATGGTAGAAGTCTTTAGACTGTAAACTTTAAGTAATAAAAAAATCAGTATTTTGTTTACTTTTAAGAAGTCTATGTAAATTGAGGAAGTGTGTATTTCAGTATCATACGTGAAACTCTTTTTAGTAAAAACAGTAAACAAAAAATCAAAAAAAAAATGTAATTTATTTAATGCAGGATTTATTGAAACAAATTATATAAATCTTGAGTTTAAAGGAATAAAAAAATTACTTAACTTATAATCGTAGACTTAATTTTGACTTAAACTATTTGCTTATTAAACTGTTTTGATGCTTAATATATTAGCTTAAAAACAGAAAACTAATAAATTAAAATGCTTGAATCTAAGATTAAAAATAGAGGTAAACGTAAAATTACAAAACAAATGCAAAAGGCAAATCAAAGTGAATCAAAAATAATTTGTATTCGCATACCAAGTGAAATATAAATTTAATTAAAAATTCTATAATTAGAAGCAATAGATCATTATTAGATTGTCAGTCGTTATCGATAAATGAGACATTTTTCTTTTTTTTTTAGATATTATTTTTCCTTTACTGAAATCTTATATCTGTATGATCATTCGAAAATATTTTCCAAAAATTATAATTATACGTTTATGTGTACTGTATGACTACTTAGATAAAAAAACATTAATGAATCTGATAAAATATAAACATAAAATGAACATAATTAAGATTGATTTTCATGATTGTTTGTTCTACTTTCATATTAATTAGTTTAATGTTTATAACACATATTTATTTTTTGTTATTCAATTCAATTGTATTTATAGTCTGTATCATGTGTCTTTAAGGTAAAGTGACATGATATTATTATTTATTTATTGATACTGTTAATATTTTTCTGAATAAAGTAATACAAAGTATAGTGTATCTTAAATGTCTTAATATCAATATAATTTAATGATTTTTCTATAGATACATGTCAGTTTTATTTATTTTTTCACGTAACAAATTAATAATTATTTTCATTTTTATTTTTAATAGATTATTATGAGTTTATGTAAGAACAGTTATTAAGTAAAATGCATTGCTATACGTAATACGGCTGAAATAAATTTAATATAAAGAAAACATTACGAAATGCAATTTTCGTTGATATTATATCTTAACTTCTATATGAAAACAATTAAGACAAATAAAATATTGTTCAAAATATATTCATTCTCAAAGATGAAAATAACTGTTTTTCGTGTATACATTGCCTACTGTGGTTTGAAAACACTAAAACTTTCATAATTATTTCATATGATAGTGCCTTATACTCGTATGAGTAACTTACACAATGCATTAAAATAACACAATGTCTCACATCATATTATCACATTTTATTGCATTCCTTTTTCAAAGAAATCATTCAATACATTCAGATTAATGCAATTAACCCGTTATTGCTATGCTGTTTTCTTAGCTATTTGGGGAAAATGACAATGAGTGGGCGGATCTAAAACTCGCTACAGGGTTTGACAGTTACATGCTTTATCCCGCTCAATATGAGACGAAAAATCACTGTCGCTCTTCTTCGCGAAATGAGGCAGAAGATGTTAGAAGAATAAGGCTTCAGTAGCAATGGGGGTGCAGAGTTGGAGGATACCCACACGAGTCGACGTAGATAATCGCCTGGACATTTTGGTTGACCTGATTGGCCCTTTCCCAAAGGTTTAGCTTCTATTTTTACTCTTTATTTTTATTATTCTCGACCATTGGACAATTTTTCTTGTTGCGTTTTTGTGCCAAGATAAGATGATATCCACTTTGCTCCATTTGGTCGTTTGAAGATTTGCCGAATCCTTTCCTCAACTATTCATTATAACTTTATCTTGAAGGGAAAAAAGACATGCTTTTCTAACAGTGGTCATAAAATTGGCATTCGAGATGACGAAAGAATATTGTGGAAGTAAATCTACTAAAGTAAAAATTTTCACTAGAAGATAGGATGAACTCTTATCCTACATTTAAACTGTGTTTTCAAACAAAAGCAAATATATAATTTTTATCTTCATCGCAAACATTTATAAATTTTTCACTCTACAGTACAATCATTTTCCTTGTTAGATATGTGCTAATCATCCAATTTAGGCTTTATATTATTCAGAGCAGAAAATCTAGATTCAATCACTTATGAATTATTTCTATGAGCGCTATCATATATATATATATATATATATATATATATATATATATATATATATAGTTATATACATACATATATGTATGTGTGCATGTGCATGTGCATGTGTGTGCGTGAGTGCGTATATGGTTCTGCAACGAAAAAATATAAATGTCTACCTAAAAATTTGTCATAATCAGCTCATAAGACATTCCCTGCCTGTAAATAGCAGTTCTATTTCTAGTGCAAAGTTTATTGAAATCAAAATATCAAGGGCGACTGCAGTTACCTGAGTTAAAAAACAACTATTGTTTAGATTTACTTCAAGATGCTTCAATTTTATATTTAATATTGCATTAACATAATTAAACTAATACAATTCGAGATGTAGCTACTAAATAACAAGTTTAATGCTGCTAGACAAGAAGAAGAACGCCTCACCCTACACCAGTGAATAACAGCTGTTTAACATGAACCTTTTTGTTTGTATGTAGTGCCTCCATATTCTGTAAACAAATCCGTATAGCCGTAGCATTCGTTTGCATTAGGGTTATTTTTGTATCAAGGGTAAAATAGCAAGTGTAATAAAAAGCAACGAATTGAAGCGAAATCTTTGAAGAAACTGGGAAAAACTCCCATTAAAGTTTATAATTTATTCAAAAAAGTGTATGGCAATAAATGTCTATCACGTGTACGTGTATTTGCTTGTTTTAAGCATTATCAAGACGGCCGACAAGAAGTTGAAGATTATTCTCGCCCATGTGGACCTTCCATTTCAAAGACGGATACAAAATCGGTAATCCAGTTGAATTTAACTAACTGTTAAGTATTCGTGTGATTACTGAAGCTGTAGGAATTGACAAAGAATCCGTACGACAAATTTTTCACCAAGACAATTTTCCCTGACACATTCCACATGTCTATCCAGAGGTTTCTAGCCAAGTAGGGGTATAGAAAGGGTGTATATTGAAGGAAATAAAAAATTATGTTTGATATCCAAATGAAATGTTTTACATAAACAGACTCGTTACTTAATAGCCACACCGCGTAGTATCGATTCTGTTTTTAGTTAAATCACTTTCTTTTGTGCCAGCATTTCTCTCTTTCTTTTTTTACCGTATGATGTTAACTGTGCAAGAAAAAAAATCATGAAATTTGAAATTTTCAGTAGACATGCACCGTATCTTTCATATTTTGGTAAATAAGAATCAAGAAATAATAATTTTGATATATTTCGATATTTCAAATGTATAATACTTAAAACTAATGCTATTTTTTAGAGTTCTGTGTATTAAATTTATTTTCGTTTGTGACATATATTATCTTTCAAATTTAGTTAACACTCTGAGTTAAACAATAAATTCAAAATCTAATCGGCTTTTAGGCACACAAAAAATGAGGACAACCACTATAATTAAAATTAATTATATATTTGTGTATAATTTGTCTTGTGTAAGACATAAAATTTCTTAGGAATAAAATGTACCTTATTATGATTAGCCTATTTCAACAAATATCGAGGGATAGTGAAGTCAATAAGAATTAGCTACTTTTAAATCTTAAAACATGAAAATTGTAACCTGCCTAAGGAAAATAAATTTTAAAAAGATAGAGAAAACAGCAAAGAAACTCATATCAGTCCTTCAACAAGAAGATCATTTTTTTCAATGAATATTTTTAAATAAATAAAACAAGTATCATCTTGACATAACAAAAAGAAAGTTCAATTTAGTCCATTAGTTACATAATTCGTAATTTTTCTTTATATTTAGAATATAAAGAGCCATAAAAATCAAAGAAGTTTTATTGATGATTGAAAATAGAAATCCGATGTACATTCTCTTCTTTGGGATATTTTCCATTTTTATTTTCTTATAAGAAAGGAAGTTAATTTATTGTAAAATTGATTGTGAGTTTAAGCCACTAGATCATACGAAGCAAAAAATTTTAAAAACTAAGCGAAAACTCATTCTCTATCTCTGCTTCTGAAGAAATATAATTTTTAGACAGAATTCAATATTTTCGTTTATATTCTGAAATATGTGTGATTGAAAGATATATTGTAAAAAAGTAAAATTTCAATGAACTTCCTTATTTATAAAAAAATAATTCCGTACTTTTCATCATAAAAATAATTTTTTATTAAGATAATATATTAAAATATTACTATGTAATAAATGGTAATCATAAATTGTTTTGTTCGTTCGTTAAATTTTGTATCGAATATATTTAGTTTAAATAATCATGAGTTTAAAAAACGATTTTCTTTTGAATTATAGAAACTGTATTGAAATTTAAAAAGTGGCAATAAGTTGAAATTTTTTCCCATTTAAATTTCCTTCAGGTAAATATTTACTTTATTAAAATATATTTATAAATAATGGTTTTTGAGGCTTTTCTTAGAAATTTAAGCATACATTCTTCAAGATTAGGTATTTGACTTTTAATTATGATTCCAGACATGACCACTGCATATATTTTTAATATCGATATGCTACTAAAAGTAAATTTTTTCAATGCGTATAATTTATATTTATAGGTAAATGCTTTACACAAACAAAAATTGAAACAATACTAATTTTCGCATTTTTTATTACAACAAAGATAAACAAAATCTGAATAAATCTAAGATATATCAAAATATGAAAATAAGTATTTCATTTTATGAAGCAACTTTAATTCTTGAAACCTCATTTAATACGATTTACATAATATTTAAATTACATCCAGATTTGAAATTTTATGATTTTTTTATTTATTTAAATCTTACTAAAATGTTGTATTTGTTCTGTTAAAATGTTAACAGAAAAAAATGTCAGTATAAGTTTAAAACCAGTATGACATTTTTTAATAGACATTTTGTAAAAAAAATAGAATCAAGAATGCAAAAAGTTTTTGAAATTCCAGATCACATGCCTTCACCAAAAACGCTTTACAGTGTCTTTTATTTTTTTTCAAAAGTAAAAGTGTCTGCGAGTTTAAAATAAAATACGAAATGATAAATAACATCTCCAAAGTATTTTTACCTCCAGTTTTATGCTCAAGAGGAATTTTTCTTTTCATTCCTTCGGAAAATGTTTGTAATTTTACTACATTACTTTCTACTAAATGATTCATATTTTGATATCCCCCCCCCCAACTTAAATAAAAATGTCAGCATTGTTCTTAAGAGTTTACATTTTTATGTATAAATATATAATTGCATTTTTCAATCTATTGTGATTTTTTAAATTTTCCGTTAGATCAATAACATTAAAAGTAGTGACAGTTGTCCGGAATTTAAATTCATTTCATTTTACATATCAAATGACACATTTCATTTTCATTAGAAAAAATATTCAGTTTTCAGGTCTCATATATATATATATATATATATATATATATATTATATGTAAATATAATAAGAAATTCACAACACCTCATGTAAAACATATTCATTAACATCCCAGATAAAATTTTATTATTTGACATTCGGACACTTTAACTAACTTGTTTATATATTATTGTAATTTTCTCTTGCTATACTTTGAGATGCGTTATCTATATATTACTATGCCTTTTGATACTGAAAAGCTCAATTAAAATTTAATTTGTCAATGTTTCTAATATGAGAAGCATTTTACTTTTCTGAAATGATTTCTTTTATTTTTGAATGGAAATATAATGAAAGAAATTACGTAATTGTGTTAGCATTTTAGGGAAAAAATATAACTTTATATTGTAATGAAGAATTTACCAAGAAATATTGTATGTCTCTCAAAATATAATGGATTATTCCCTCGTTCTATTAACCTGTTACTCCATCGAAAAACGACATTTAGTTTCCTTCAAAAATTTATACCATTTTTCCTTTGGCGTATTATTATTTTGTTCCTGTTATTTGACTTATACATATATATTTATTATTTTCAGAAGATATCTTGATAGGGCTTTGTCATTTTTAAAAGATTTAGAAAACAGTTTGTACTGCTCACATTTATAGTTTGAACTTCTATGCTGGAAATATGAAATTCTTAAATTCTGCATGTATTTAAAAATGTGTATCTTAACATAAAATATAAATCAATAACATAATTATATTATTTAGAAGAATAAAAATAAAAAGATATTTTGTATACTATTCGATTTATTTACAAATTATAAAGGACTGGATTCTTTCTTTAAACATTTAACTCTCTCTAAATCTCTCCTTAATTTAAAATAAGAGGTCCTTCACAAACAATTTCTTAAAAAAAATCAATAATTCTGTTTTCACTGATTGACAATCAGGAATATTAGTACAATATTTCCTTTTCATACTCTCGTTTTAATTCACAAGCTCTATCGGAAGTGGTTTGTTATTTTGCTATCAGTAATTTCTACTGAATATTGTAGATATAAAAGTTATCAAAGAAATAAAACTTACCTCACCAGTAGAAAAGAAAATACTTTGTTTTGCGGTATAATATAAGATTAAAATTATATATGACTCTTTTCGACTAGATGTTCTTAAGAGAGTTCCATTCAGATTATAATATAAACTTGTCTCTTCAAAGTTTCAGCTGTAAATTTTTCAACTTTTATTGCATTTTCCATGGTTAATACTTATATACGGTTCATATATTTCTTAAAGTTTCTTTATGGATTTTTGGCCTCAAAGTACTCAAAAGGTTTGAGTGATTACACATTTTATTTTGAGTTATTGTTTCTGACAATTTTCCGAATCTGTTAAACTGCACGATCCATGAGCGCTTCTGAAGTTTTTCTTTTGACAGAATAGAATACAGGAATGTTACCCATTACTTCTAAATGATTAATAATGTTTGGATTCACTTCAGTATACATTATTATTCTTCAAAGAACACGCTTAACAAAACAGTGTTCGTAAATTTTCATACATAAAATAAATGAAACATATTTCTTGATGTGACACTAAGCGAAAACTGTAAAACAAAATAGTAAACAGATTACGTTCTCAGTAATATTACTCAAAAAAATAACTACGTTTTTTATTGTACTTGACCTTAACATGATCATTATTTTAATGATAGAGATATTTGTAAGAATGAAAAAGATAAAAAAAAGTCGCATTTGAAAAAAGGGACAT
Organism: Nephila pilipes; assembly: GCA_019974015.1. NCBI lineage: Eukaryota > Metazoa > Arthropoda > Arachnida > Araneae > Nephilidae > Nephila > Nephila pilipes. Next base: position 86,363 of record BMAW01037947.1, on the reverse strand, counting down.
TGTAAAAGTAAATGAATATAAATAGACTATTTTATGATACGGGCAGAAAGTATAAATTATGTAATGTTTTATATATTTATGAATATTTATAAGAATAGTTTGATAATTATTGTAATTTTTTATAAATGTAATTAAAACAAGTTATCTTTTCAAATTGTTAAATAATGTTTTTTACCAGAAATGTTGAAAATATCAACTATCACCTTCATTTATTCCTTTAAAACACCTATGGGTAATCTTCCTTATTCAATTTTCTGACACTTTTATGAATCATATAAAGCTTTTAAGACAAGAAACTCAACGATATTCTCTATTTTATATATAATACATGTTTCTCTCTCAGCAGAATATCTCTAATTCATTCAATAATTTGAAACTATCACTTGTTAATCAAAATAAAAACAAAAGCATGTTTCTCAGGAATTAATCGTTATTATGAATTTTTTTTAATTCTAATATAATTTTTCAGTTTCAAGAGAAACTATATTTTTGAAGAAATTTTTTGTCTGACTTTTGTTAAATATTATTTATTAAGTTGTTAAACTGTGAAGTTACAATTTAATATAATAAGTCACAATAACTTTTTTTTAATTTTCAAATCTGTTCTACACATTACACGCATTACAATATTTAAATGGCAAAGATAATTACATTTAATTACTGAAAAACATATATTTAATTAATGTATGCTTTATTTTTAATAATTATATTTGAAATACTTATTTCTTGCTGATCAAAAAAGTAGCTTAATTTTTTATGAGAGAGAAATATCTCTTAGTATGTAATTTATCTGCTCAAAATTCGTAATTCTTCAATTTACATAACGAAAATTTTAATAAAATATTCCTTGATTTGAACATTATTTAAAATGTATAGTTGGTAAGAAAGGAAAAGCCATTTTATTTGTGATTGAACTTTATATATGTGTGACAGGAAATTAATTCTTGTAGAATATTTTTTATAAAGTTATTTTTTGTGGTTACACTCATATATTGTATAATTTGAAGATGTAATAATTTCTTTACATTACACCATTACATTTGAAGTCTATTCTTAGTAATAAACATCATTAACGTTCACTTTAGAATTAGAATTTGCAAGAACTTTTTTTTTATTTGTAGCTTCATTTTTCAAAAATAACTTCGCTGTTTTTATTGTTTTTCATTTAATAAAAAAATCCCACATATTGTCAATTAAATATTCTTACCTTAAGTATTAATGGATTTTAAAAAAATTACTACATACCGAATTCCTTCTATTTACATTAGTATTAATTAAAAGACTTGCAAATAGTCTCCGAAAGAAAAACACAGTTGTTTTTATTCTTCTACTTCCTTCATACCCACATTTACACATTGCTTTTTTTCGGCAGAACTTTGTTCAAGATTCTTGTGTGGCCACTGGTATTTCCACTTTCATCAGTGCAGTGGTAGTAAAACCGAAAGCTGGATCGTAAATGTTCTTGATCAGCAGTCTAGTCTACGAGACATATAAGAAAACAGAGGAATGCGAATTGTCTTCAGCCAACCTAACCACATATTATTTTTTGCGAAAATCTGAGGAATGCGGTTTTAGGGTACAATCAGCGGCGGTTTTATATTATTTATAGTATATTAGATTGCTTCATTCAAGAATAATGTGGGGTTATTTTTTGTTTGTAATTTTTCTTTAAATCCTATATAGAAAAATTCAATGAATACTTGAATAAAAAGTGAATTATAAATGCCTGAACACTCAATACTGCCAATAGAGCCCGTTATTGACCCAATGTGATATTCAGGTAATGAAAAATTACTGTTATTTTATTAATTTAAGTATTATCTCTAAAATACATTTTTGAGGTCTAATGTTTCCATTTTGAAGAAAATATTATTTATACAAATAAAAAAATTTAATGATTAATAACATAAAATTCTAAATTATTAGTACACTCTCTTTTATGTATCTGTAATGTGTTAACTCAAAAAAGGTTTTTCTTATAAATTTTAGGAAACCATTTAAGATATTTTAAAGCAAGTGCTTAGATAAATTTTAAAACAATTAAATTTATGTAGCGATACGATAGAGTGGAGAGTTTACTGTTGTTCAGAGCATGTATCTAGATCATAGTAAGTTTTATGCGTGAGTTAGCTTCAGAAAAGGATATTTAAAGACAGTCCTTGTCACTTTATGAAATGTTTATTTTATTACAACTATTTCCTTCTGGAAAGACGAATTAAATTTATTTAATTAAATACATGCCATCACATTTTTGACTTAATTAATCTTTATGTTTACTTATTGTAATTTTTAATGATAGAAAAACTTATTGCAAGTTAATTAAAAACCAAATTGCAGTTAATTATTTCCAAATCATTTTTTTTCCCTTCTGCACATATTTTCGTCCTAAAACAAATACAATTTTCATCATATTTTCAAGTATTTTTCGTTGTATTTGCTACCTGCTGTATTTTAATAACAACCTCCTTTAAACCCGAGTCCAACAAGAGAGTATTTTGTTCCTATGGATCGGTTTTGGCTTAGCAAACATTATTATTCAAATCTGTTGTCAGTAAAAATGAAAAATATTTGATAATAAATTGTCTTTATTCCGAAACCTGTATTACGAGAGGCTGTTTGCCAAGTTCTTTTGTCTGGCCTTTCGCCAATTTATCCACGTAATTTAAATTCTCAATTAGTGTGCAAACATTTCAGTTACATTTTGGATCATAAAAAGCAAATGACATTGGGTGAATATTCTTAGAACGTACTTTAAGATTATGAAAGCATTCTAAAATAAGTCGTTTAATTATGGTGGTTCTTTTAAAGGCTTGGCAGGACAATGTTAATTTTCTTAAATCATAAAAATACTTATTACTGCGGAACAAAATCCATTTTATTATTATTAAAATTTTTGTACAGATCACTAGAACTAAAAAAAAATATTTGGATTTTTTCTTTAGGCAGAATACTATTATGAATCAAATAAGTATTATATAATAAGTTGAATAAAATTAAATTCGTCTCACCTTAAGCATATTTCTGAAGAAAAATTAATTATTTAAACTTTTAAAAAATAGTAAATGGGTATAGTACTTAATCTTTTAATACAGTATTTTTTATTTAAGAAAGTGTCAATTATTTATTCATAATGTTGACTTTTATTTAATAATTTTTTCTTATATTTTGCTATTTTAAATTCTCTTTTAGGAATTAAACAAAAAAAAAAAAACTGATGAATGTCCTGAGACTATAATAATGAAATAAATCTGTCGTAAGATTTAATGACAATTATGAAGAACATACTATATTTTATTTTTAATAATCTTTTAGCTTTTGCTATTATGAAACATAAAAATTCACATTAAAAATTTACTTTCGTACGCGAATAAGCTGCTATCTCACTATATGGTACCCGATGGGTCACAGTCTTCAGCCCATGAATGGTGTTTTTTTCGAATTCTCATGCTACCAAAGATCCTCTTTGCTACAGGGGGATGTACATTAAATCGGTTGATACTCAATGTCCTCGCCTTAGGAAGAGAGTTCAAATTTACGAGTAATAGTTTAGACTGGTGATGCCCTTCTCGTCACTAGACCGAGTTTCGAAACACAAGGGCTGCTCCTAAAAGCCCTTGATTTGCTTCTAAAAGTAATGTTAATATAAACATTTTATAAATTCATATATTTTACAGTAATTATATTTGGATTTTACAATTTCACATGAAATAATTCATTCGGCTTAACTTTATATCAAAGTAGTGCTACATTAATTAAAATTATAACAATCATTCTAAATTATGACAATATCATATTTTGAGTCTTCATCTTAATCTAAATGATTTTTATTGAGGTAAGCGAATGGTCTATATGTTTGTGTAACTTATCACGTGCCAACCTTTCTCAAAATTATTTCTTCTAACGCTAATATTTCAGCTCTTCCTTCTATTCTCTGCCTTAAAATTCCTTACAATATATCGGACTGTATCCTCTGCATTTAGTATTTGTCATAATATGTATTCTTAGCGAATCGCTACTAAAGGTATTACTTGAGAATTAGCCATTTGACTCGTGCAATAAAGGAATGCATTTAATAGAAAATGTTTGAAGGAAGTTTCAATTTTTATTAAAATATTTGAAGCTTAAAAATTACAAAGAAATGATTACATAGGAATTGGTTAAATATTTCACTTAACAAAATGGTTAAAATATATGCTATATTATATTTATGAAATTTTGAAACGAGCACGCGAGCGCAATTTTAAGTAGAAAACTAATAGATAATTTTTAGTTTACCATAAATATAATACTTGAAATAATTTCTAAATTTAATACTAAAAGTAAGATAGATATAGATTCTTTACTTATAGTATAATTTTGATATGGTGAATTACTTAAGTTATGCAGGTTTAGAAAATTTAGTTAATTTTGCTCATTTTTTATAGCTAATTTATTGATTTAACTAATTAAAACTTTTAGTGTTGTACATTAAGATATAACCGTAATATGATGGCTAACTCATTTAATGGATCTGGTGATCATTGAAGTATAAAATATAAGTCCCAAAATATTTAAGATTTTAGAAGTAACGAAACCATCTATGATACGAAACAGAAATGCTGGAAATATTAAATGCTAATTAGAATATTTACGTTTTGTATAATCATTTTGCTATAATAATTTGAAAGCATAGCGTCTGAATTATATTGGAAAATGCTACATTCATTTTTTAATATAAATGAACCAACTAGAAAAAATATTTGGTTCTAAACAAAAGTTTAAATATAGGAGAACAAATTATACATGACTTATTTAATATTTTATTGTTCAAAGAACAAAAAATTGTACACCCATTTTTAGAAATTATTTCATATTTCAGAATTTTACTTCCCATGACACACACAAATTTAATGTTACAATTAAAATGACTGAAGTAATGACGTGGGTTTCATAAATTAAGAAATTAAGCTAATCACCTTCCCATAAAAACGGAATTAGTGCATTGCCGAATAACATTTTCTAATAAAATTACAAAACCTTAATTTAATTGCTTAGTTATTTTCATCAGAATCTAATATATTTTAAATCATTGATCTAAGTCTTTGAACGTATTAGTATTTTTTTTTAAATAAAAATAATGATTTTTTTAATTACTCTATATTATTGCGAGTTTCACATATGTGAATAAATAATTTTAGCAATAATTAACAAAATTGCCCTTTCGAAATAAAAATCAGTCAAATATTTTCAGTACTATATTGTTCAATAAAATTAGGTGATATTTAATAAAAAAAAATTCTTATATATGTATTAATTTATTCATCATATAGTTTT